>JAFIRS010000159.1:937500-1094762 GCA_018342105.1 Gonioctena quinquepunctata
TTGTGTTACCTGTACTATTAGAAAATGTCCCACTGGCAGAAAGATGAGCAATGTGGTTAATGCACGATGGGGCCCCACCTCACTTTAGCATAGTAGCACGTAAATTTCAAAAAAATGTTATAAATAAAAAAGTTGTAGTTTTAGTAGCTCAATGCGAAAACAATACAAAAATTGCAAAAAAAATCAGTGCGCACATTTTTTTTTTCAAAAATATTGGTTAAGGTGCCTTCCGGGATATTTTCAATTTAGCTAGGGCTGAAGTAGCCCCTTGCTACCCCAAGTAACACTGCCAAATTTCAACATAATCGGCTGAAGGATTATTAAGATATTTAGGAAAAAACTATTTCTTTTAAAAATGTTGACACCCTGTATCTTGAAAACGAAGCATTACCGGACCTATGTTTATATGAACTTTTCATCGTAGAATTATTCAAAGAATCACCCCTTCAAGTTTGGCTACTTACTTACTTAACACCCTGTATATTAAAAATAATAATAACGATAAATCCACTCCCATTGAATAAGCAATTGAACTTCCTAACATCTTTAGATAATAATTCGATCCGAATTTTCCAGAAGTCTATACCAACAAAAACATATTTTCTCTCTCTCTTTGATTCACTAAACCCAATGAAAAAACATTAATTCTACTCTATTTAAAAAAATTATTCAGAATATGAACAAGCATATAATTTATACAAAATCAGATAAAAAAATCTCCTCAGTGAAATGAGTAAGAAGTAATATAGGAATAAAGTCTTGAAGTAAGACAATAAAACAAAACAATATGGCTTGTTGTGAAAGAAGTGACGGGGCCTAGCCAATCCATCTCAACAGAAAAACCACTTGAAACAGCCAATAATCTTATAAATATTTATTTTACTTGCTGGGCTCCAAAACTTCTATCAACGCAGCAGAATATCGAAAAATCCAGAAATTTTGAGAGAGTGATAGAATATCATGACCATACCCTATTCTTGATGCGTGTGACAGAAGTTGAGGTAATTCATTTCAATCATAAATGGCATGAAAAATAAAGAAGTACTGGTATAGATGAATACTGTCATTTATTGCAGGACTTTCCTATCTTTGAAGAGGGTACATTCCAGATCAATTTAATTGGCTGTAAATAAAACTTACACAAAAAAGACGATTTCTCATATACCTACATCACGACTATATAGCGACGATTGATTATATTACTTATTTATAAAAAAAATTGATTTGATAGTTTGATTCTTATACGTTTTTCATCAGAATTATTTGAGAATATATCATTTTGAATTGTTTGATTGCAATTATAAAACTATAATTCCAGCATAGAGAACAATCAATTTGTATGTCCCTTCTACCCCCACAAAAAACAAGAAAGCCTATAATTTGTTCATACGTCCCAGTACTGTTACAGATATAGGTAATTAGACAAATCGAACGAGTGGAAAGGGTTTAACTAAAGTCAAAATACTGATATGTTAACGTTGTGGAATAAGACATTTCACTCTACCAGTTTTGTTGACTGTCACTGACGGATACCATTCGAGTTCTTTTGTCAGATTAGACGAAAAAAATATGTACATTTCTACGTTATTGTTGAATATTCAATCAATTCGTAATAAAATCGATTAACTAATCATATTTTTTGAACAGCAAAAATTATCTAATATTGTAACCGAATATTGGTTGAATACTGACGAACCATTATAAAGTCCTGGATATGATATAATTTATTAATACTGTAGAAAAAAATCACTTCACAGAGAAACTGTAATTATAATTGACAGTGAGTTTACTAAAACTTTTTGATTTGTAAATATCAGTAAATTTGACGGGAAAAGGGACTGGGAAGTGAAACTATTTTTCTATTGCTAACGTTTCGGAATTGTTTATTCCTTTTTCAAAGCTGAAAAATGACATGTTGAAAGAATATATGAATGGAAACAAATTGTAACTATCACCGTACCTTTAGAAATCAAGTTATTCCAGTGATGGATCCTCCTCCAATAAAATGTTGAGCAATGGACATGGAAACAAGCTTTTGTTACAAACAAAATAAAATAGGCACATTTGCACAACATACATAATCAACAATATACACACGTGAAAATAAATAAATATCTTTTTATAATTTTCAGCCGAAATGTTTTTCTCTATACAGAGTGGCCACTTTTTTAATGGGATTGTATTGATAACTTTTAAACCATAAGAGTTAGAAGGTCGGTCAAATGGAGAAAAAGTTGCATTCATAGAAGCATTGTCAAGCAGTCCAAACAAATCGAGATTATCAGGACCGGTTATTGAGATATCATAAAAAAAGTAAATTCTGTCATTTTGATTTTTCTTTTTTTCCCACTTTATTTCGAATATTATCAAAAAATGTCACGAGAGTTTTTTATTCGACAGTAAATTATCCTCAATTTGACAAAATCAGATTTCGTATCCAACGTTTCGTACGCTCTGGGCCACCCTCAACCTCATTTTTTTCAATACGGACCTGCATATTTTATGACACTTTTCGAAATAACTTTTAACGCTGAATTCAACGATATATCATACAATGTCATTCAAAGTTGATTTTCAGGTGATTTTGACCCTTATCCAAATTTCTTTGGGTTGGATCTGTATTACATTTAGGTACCTTTAGTTTAATTAACAACATTTTTTTTTTTTTTATGTTCTGGTTCCCACGAAAAGGGATATCCTGTAATGTTCAGAGAACATCGTGGGAACCTAGGGAAAGAAGGTAGGAGTTGGTGTTCTTCTTAAATTTCTGAAGGTTGTATGCCTCGGGGAACACCTCCCTAGGCAATGAGTTCCAAAGCCTCGCTGTTCGTTGGATGAACGAGTCTTTGGAAAGTGATGTTCTGCAGGTTTCCAAAGTGACCACGAAGGGGTGTGATGACTGAACTTGACGGGTTAATCTCGAAGAGACTGCCAAAGCAGGAACGATTGTTGATATTTCAGAAGAGCATCGCCCATGAAAATATCTATAAAATAGAGACAAATCGCCAACTTTTCTACGGTGTTCCAGACAAGTGAGCGAGTTTGTAAGCGAGCATCACCGACGGACGAATTGCCCTTTTTGGACAGAATCCAATAGCCTCTAGGAGATGTTTAGGTGCCGCAATCCAAATATGGGAACAGTATTCCAGGACAGGTCGGATCTGTGCCTTATAGATAATAAGCAGCTGACTGGGGGTGAAATAGCTCTTGGCACGAAACAGAAAACCAAGTTTTGGGATGCACTTTTGGCAATGGACCTCACGTGATTTTCCCAGGAAGGTTATTGCTGATAGTAATACCAAGCATCGATATGGATGGCTTCAGTGGTATGGTTACTCCTGACAAAGTTATTTTAGGCACAGTGAGATCGGCTTTTCTAGAGAAAAGACATGCTTGTGTTTTGTTTGCATTGAATTCTACCAAGTTATTAGATCCCTATTCGAGAATTGTTGCCAAGTCCATATTTATATTATTAACATTTCTTCCTCGTTCATTTCTGGTTTCACGGGCTGATATAGGGGCCCTGGAAGAGAAAGCGGTATGGAGGGTACTATCATCGCAAAGCTGTGTACTGGACATGAAGTTGCTTTCAACAGGTCGTTGATGTGAAGTAGAAATAGTGTTGGTGCGAGAATGGATCCTTGCGGAACACCAGCATTTATGAGTAGAGTGTCAGATGAAACTCCATCGACCACTACATGGAGAGACCTGTTTGAGAGAAAACTAGCAAGCAGAGAACACAGCTGAGGGGCAAACCATAAGACGGAAGCTTGGCGAGGAGTCCCTGGTGCCAAACTCGATCGAACGCCTTGGAGATATCTAATGCCACAGCTAAAGTTTCTCCATGCTTTCAATAGATAGCTGCCATATATGGAGACGTAAGCGAGCAGGTCACCAGTTGATCTCTGATGGCGGAAGCCATATTGCCTATCGTTGACAATTCCTGAGTCTTCCAGATATTTCATGAGCTCGATGTTGATGGCTTTTCCATGACCTTTGAAATAATAGATAGCAGTGCGATAGGTCTGTAGTTGCTAGGTAGGGCCTTTTGCCTTTTTAGGGACTGGCTGGCTGGCTCTTGCAATTTTCAATTGGACGGAAATACCCCAAATTGTAAGAGTGGTTGAACAACTTGCAAAGAACAGGTGTTAGTTCGGGGGCACATTTCTTGAGAACAATCGGCGGGATTCCGTCAGATCCACAGGCTTTGTTGGTGTTGAGACCCAGCAAAATCTTTCTGATAGTACGTTGGCGAAAGGTGATCTCGGGCATGTGACTGTCAATAGGTGTAATGTTCGGGGGTTGTTTTCCCGATGAATCCAGAGTGGAATTTCCAGCAAATAGGTGCGCAAAGATATTGGCTTTTTCCTGGGCAGTCGTTGCTAGTGTTCCATCTTCTTTGGTTAGGGAGGAAATGAGCTGGAAGTGAAATTTCTTCCCACAGCTTTGGCGAAAGACCAAAATGAACGGGATCCGTTAGGACATTCAGCAAGTTTTGATCTTATTTTGGCTTTGTGGGCATCTTTTGAGCATTCTATTGTCTCTTTACATATGCCTCTAGCCTCGACATATGCTGCTCTGGTCTCAGGGCCCGGATTTTTTAGCCATCGATGGTGAAGCCACAGCTCTAGAGCAGTTTCTGTTAAACCAGGTCTTATCGGATGATGTTCTTCTTTCGGTATTCGGTATGTAAGTTTGCATCCCCAACATGATGATTTCAGAAATTGTCTCAGCACATCGTGTTGGATCTACTGAAGAGAAACAAACTCTCTTCCATGGAAACGCTGAGAAAAACATACGAAGACCTTCCCAGTCGGCCGAATTGTAATGCCACATGAGACGGGGTGGTATTGTGCAGCTCGATGGTAAATGGAAAGAGCATGTTGTGGAGATGAGGGTGTGGTCAGAGTTTCCAAGTGGGGCACAAACTTCTATTCTATACGGGTCAGGATTGGTGGTGAGGAAAAGATCTAGTGTATTGGCAGACTGGTTGTTGACATCAGGGATGCGGGTTGGTAGCTCGACCAGTTGTTCTAGACCATGAGTGATGGCGAAGGCCTCGGCTTGACGACCTGCATCATCTGTTTTGTTAGAGAATTTGAGCCAGGCAGCGTTATGTACATTAAAATCTCCCATGATTATGGTTTCAGCTGTTGGATGGTTCTCCTGAATGTAGTCCAGTTTGAGTGATAAAAACTCAAAGAGGTCGTTATATGAAGGTTCATTAGGTGATAGATAAAGGCAGCAGAGGAACTTAGTCAGTTTGGTATCAGATAGCTTGAACCACATCACATCAAAGTCTTTCGGTTCCAAACTCTCTTCACGCTGGCATGAAAGGTTAGCCTTGGCGTAAAGGCAAACTCCACCTTTGAACCTGAATCGAGAATGGAGTTCGTAACCAGGACAAAGCATATGGACCTTGTTGGTGGACGAGTTTACTTGTGTTTCTGTTAGAGCCAGAATATCCGGTTTTTCCGTCTGTAGGTGATGGTGGACGTCATTGATGTTCTTGTTGAGTCCGCGGATGTTGCAAAATTAATTTTAATGTTGAGTCCCTCGAGTACCTCTCCCCGGAAATCGAATGGAGAGTTTTTTTACTTCAGGTGTTTTACTCTAGGAGACTTCATCATTATTACTATTGTTCATCATTATTACTATTACCTGAAAATAAAGAAGGAATTGGGGAAAAGGAAAGAGGGAGACCGGAAAGTATCGACCGAACACTGAAACATGGAATGGTCCATTTCACAGCACACAAAGTCGATATGGTGGTATTTCACCGGGCGATGAGACCATCTTCCACCTACGGTTATCCTTTTAGTCGCCTCTTACGACAGGCAGGATTTACCATGGGGCTATTCTAAAGCCGACCCCATACGTTATACCCAATTAGGATGGGGACCAATTACTGTTAACCCTCTGGGGTATTTGGGCATGAAGTGCCATATAAGATGTATGATGCTGTTGACATAAAGTAAAAAAAAAGCCTCTTTCAAGGCGTTGGTGGTTGTATTGGTGATAAATATGGTTGGTACATTTGTTAAGCGTCCTTTTTCGAGGGGGTCGTGTCGTGAAATGCCGCATTTGGCCCATTTCAGCAAATTAATGTTAAATACTATTTTTCATAAAATATATTTTGTATAATTCGGAAAAAAGTTCAAATGAAATCTAGAGTGAAAACACTCGAAATATAGTATTGTAATTGCGAATCGCAGGGTTACGCCCCTTTTGCAATACATTTCGATAAGAAAATCGACTTACTCATGTTCAACTAAATGGAACGTAACAGAATCAAAGCAAGAAACAAGTAATAATTATTTACAAATTTCAAGAGGTGAAAAACCTAATTCATAATAATTAAACGAAACTATCATTTAATGAAAAAAAAATCAAATGATTATTCGAAAGTAAATGATGAACATTAATGAAGTAAGTGTTCGAAATGTCCACCATTTTGTAAAATGCACTTTGCGGTTCTGGAACCCATACTTCTTATACATTTGCTTATTTCGTCTCCTTGAATACCTTCCAATACATTCTCAATCTTCTCGCGAAGAATCTCCATTGTCGGGTTCGTAGTATCATAAATTTTATTTTTGAGATATCCCCACAAATAAAAATCCAGCGGATTCAAATCCGGAGATCTGGCAGGCCATGCTACTGGACCTCTTGTTCCAATCCATGAATCGGGAAAAGTTCGATTTAGATAGTCTGTGACTATTCTTGAGTTCTGTGGACCACATCCGTCTTGTTGGAACCATGGACTATTACGCCGATACCGTATAGGAAGATCATCCAACATTTCTTCTATAATTTCTACATATTTTGCTCCGGTTAGGTTGCCGTCAATGAAATAGGGTCCCAGTAATTTATTATTCAACAAACCGCACCATATGTTCAAAGAAAAACGATATTGATGTCCAACTTCATGAATTAAGTGAGGATTTTCTGTGGCATAAAAATGTTTGTTCCTTCGATTGAACATGCCAGAATTTGTGAATGTCGTTTCGTCTCCCCAAATGATATTGTGCGCAAAATTGTTGTTATTCCGCACCTATTACAGAATTGAAACCAATTACAGAATTGCAACCTTCTCTCAGGATCATTGCGATATAGTTTTTGCACGGCTTGGTATTTATAGTCATGGTATCCGTGTCTCTTGACCATTTTATTAACAGCACTTCTTGATAAATTGAATTCACTGGCCATAGTTCTCGATCCTATTCCTGGATTCATTCGAATTTGGGCCAGAACATTGATGTCATTGATAGGCTCGTTTCGTCGTACATAAGCACCTCTAGGTTTGATGAATGAATTATGTGCAAGTAACGTAGATAAACGTCGAAAGATTTTAATATTTGGTGTTGTTCTTTCAGGATATAATTCACCATACCTTTGTTGTGCTTTGAACGAATTTCTATCTAGTTTTATGTACACTTCGTACATATCTCTCTTCTCTTCATTTGTGTATCTTACCATATCGAATAAGTTAAATTGAAATTACTCAGAAAATTATTTAATGACAAGTTCTTGTGACACAATAATAAACGAAGTGACAAATAATAAGACATTTCTTGTTATGTTCTTTTTTATCCACGGCCTACTACTTGAAAATAATACATTCAATAAACCTAGAGTTGTGTGTATGTAAGAAAAAACAAGTCTATCAACGCTATCAATGTTCTGACCCAAATTCAATTGAACCCAGAAAAAAAATCGAGAACTGTGGCCAGTGAATGCAATTTATCAAAAACTGCTGTTAATAAAATAGTCAAGAGACGCGAATACAATGATTTTAAATTTGAATACCAAGCCTTGCAAAAATTATATCGTAATGATCTCAAAATAAAGTTCGATTCTGTAATTTGTTTCAACGGAACAAATGACAAATCCAACAATAATGATTCCTCGCGAGAAGATTGAAATGTATTGAAATGTATAAGAAGTATGGGTTCCAGAACCGCAAAGTGCATTTTACAAAATGGTGGACATTTCGAACACTTACTTCATTAATGTTCATCATTTACTTTCGAATAATCATTTGATTTTTCTTTCATTAAATGATAGTTTCGTTTAATTATTATGAATTAGGTTTTTCACCTCTTGAAATTTTGTAAATAATTATTACTTGTTTCTTGCTTTGATTCTGTTACGTTCCATTCAGTTGAAGATGAGTAAGTTGATTTTCTTATCGAAATGTATTGCATGTTGTTAATTAAACTAAAGGTACCTAAATGTAATACAGAACCGACCCAAAGAAATTTGGATAAGGGTCAAAATCACCTGAAAATCAACTTTGAATGACATTGTATGATATATCGTTGAATTTAGCGTTAAAAGTTATTTCGAAAAGTGTCATAAAATATGCAGGTCCGTATTGAAAAAAATGAGGTCGAGGGTGGCCCAGAGCGTACGAAACGTTGGATACAAAATCTGATCATGTCAAAATGAGGATAATTTACTGTCGAATAAAAAACTCCCGTGATATTTTTTGACAATATTCGAAATAAAGTGGGAAAAAAAGAAAAATCAAAATGACAGAATTTACTTTTCTTAAGATATCTCAATAACCGGCCCTGATAATCACGATTTGTTTGAACTGTTCGACAATGCTTCTATGAATGCAACTTTTTCTCCATTTGACCGATCTTCTAACTCTTATGGTTTGAAAGTTACCAATACAATCCCATTAAAAAAGTGGCCACTCTGTATAATGTCCGGCAGATTTTTGGCAACAAATGTTTATTTCAAATTTCTCTGAAAATTTTATTTCTCATAGAAGATTTTGCTTCTGCTCAAACTCAAATTGCACGACCCACATTTTATTTATCTCCATTGGTATACAAGGGAGGTGGAATAATTTGAAAGTAGCTTAGGAGTAAAGCACCTTTATTTTTCAAAATACACCTAAAGTTTATTTGAATAAATGACAAACAATTTGAAGAATATTCTAAATTCAGAATTACAGCCTCCTATTCCAAAAACAAGTTTTTACTGATTTTTTCAATTTTTTAATTCACTATCCTATGTATTACGAGAATTTGTAATGTCATAGAACACTTATTATCGAATATTACCTGAATGATCATATGAAGTTAATTTCCGTCCAACTATCAACTGGAAAATTGCATTAATCGAACTTGGTTCCGACAAAATCTCATTTCTTGTTGCCA
Source organism: Gonioctena quinquepunctata (assembly GCA_018342105.1). Classification (NCBI taxonomy): domain Eukaryota; kingdom Metazoa; phylum Arthropoda; class Insecta; order Coleoptera; family Chrysomelidae; genus Gonioctena; species Gonioctena quinquepunctata. The sequence continues at coordinate 946,674 of JAFIRS010000159.1, forward strand.
TTGGTGTATTTTGAAAAATAAAGTTATTTTACTCCTAGCTACTTTCAAATTATTCCACCTCTCTCGTATACAAATGGAGATAAATAAAATTTGTATGATGCAATTTGAGTTTGAGCAGTAGGAAAAACTTTCATGAATGCAATTTTCTGTGAAATTTGAAATAAACTTTTTTCCCATTTGTTGCCAAAAATCTGCCGGACAGTGTATATGAAAAAGCCAACAAACATTGAATATACCGACATTCTATACTGTTATATTATTGTGATCTCTCTCTCTGAACAGTTCGAAAATATGTGTATAGATTTTTGTTAGATTTTGGTATCACTTTTTAGATTAACACAGTTACTGTTCGAATTTATTTGGATCATTTCTCCCAATATCTTTTCAATCTTGTTGAATAGTTGCTCTCTCTTTCTGAAATTGTTACTGCATCAAAATCAAAACTTCAACCGGACTCAAAATGGTGTGAGGCGAGTGCTGTTTTTTCTTTTTTCTTTTTATTTTCCTCATAACAATCATATTTATGTTGATAAATTCTAACCTTTATATATTGTTTTGTTTGTCCAATATAAGATTTTCCACAATCTCAAGGAATACACTACGTTCGATTCTGATGCACTTGGTACCATATCTTTTGAATGGGAGAATAAATCTTTAGTTGTTTTCAAATTATTGAATGCAAACTTATGAGAATCTGTGGATAACTATTCATTTATTTTTTGAGAAAGTCCATCCAGATATAGAAATTTGAAGTAATAAACTCTACCATTGGGGGCCTGTTTCTCTTATGTCTGTTCGTTGTCCTTATTAATGGTTCTATTTATTAGTGTATTGAGATAATTATTAGTTCTTAATATATCTCTCAACATCCTCAAATTTTCTGAGTGAAAACAAATGATGGCTCTATTAATTAGATTAGAGGCTATGTTGAATTTCTGACTGAAAGAGTGTTCAGAAAGATAGTTTAGAATTCTACCCGAATTGGAAGGTTTCACGAACCAGTTACATTTTATTGTAACATTATCCTCTCTTATGACTAATAAATCTAAAAAAGGCAGTGTCCTCATTTGTTCCTCTTCTAAAGTGAACTGAATGTTTTTGTTGAAACCATTGAAAATTTCAAATACTTACTGGGTCTTGTCAGCAGGAATATCTAGTATACAGTCATCTACATAATACTTAATGAATTTGTTGTCAAAAGGCAGCCTAGAGGATATGTTAGTGATCATATAATTCAACACTATGTTTGCTAGAAAAATAGTTTCACGTCCCAGTCCCTTTTCCCGTTAGTCCAGTTGCATTAGTATTCGTATGGGAAATTGGCTCTCGGTCGAATTGGCTGAAATGTTATTATGTTATAGTAGGATGGGTCATTAGGAAAAAGTGCGAGTTCAAATGATTTTGTATGTTTAGTTTCTGAGATATAAGCGGCCAAAGTTCGTAAAAACGTCGTATTGGGGTAGGATTGACAAAAAAAAAACTGTTTTTTTAATCGAAATAAGACAAAGTAAATATGAAAATGTGTTGATCGGAACTCATGAAAATGTTCAATTATAATCGTATTGATGATAGTACATTAGGGTGTATACGGGGCATAGTCAAAAAAATGATTTTTCCGGATTTTTTTCCAGCACTATTTTAAAACCAATAAGTTATATTTTGTCGAGATATCATAGTTTCAGTCTATTGTAGGTGAAAACACGTGTTTTGTTTCTTGATGACTCTTTCTGTTCGAAATATATATATTTTTTAATTTTCGAGTATACCCCTATACTGAAAACAATTGACAGATCGTTTTTGATTACAAAAAAAGGAATTAATTGCTACTGCCCATTGAATAAAAGTTAGGGTAACATTCTGATTAACTCAATTGTTCCATATTACCTTTCATTTAGATAAAGGGTGCGTTACATTTTTTTTTAGGTCATCTACAATGTTTTTATTCAATATCTACGAAACTGTTCCGTTCATTTGGACCATATTTTGCTCACAATATTTTGAAAATGTCGACTATCATATACGATAGTTTTATCAACTTTGTATGTTGCGTTTCTAAGATATGCTCTTTTGAAGTTTACGGTATTACCATATATGGGGTAACCTATCGATTTAACAAAATTTTATGGAACCTTTCGACACATTCAATTCTATTATAAAACTTTTCAAAATCAATTATTTAATACTATAAACAACACAAACCAGACTCAACAACAATTTGGAACTCAACAGTATAGACTCAAAAAAAATATCGAATTATAAATAACGACTTCTAACATAAAAAGTCAGTTAATATTATGGAAATTATAATATAACAAATCGAAATTGGAACTAATTAGTTATAGACAACATAATCAACAATTCACATAATGAAACTCCCAAAAAACAAACAATAAGCAAAACCCAAATTCAAATAAAATTATTAATATTGTTATTGATTGGTCTATTTGCGCAATCTAAAACATTTCTCAATAGTTTATGGCTAGGGTACTTTATTGTTGCTATTTGAAATTGATATGCGTAATCCTGAACCTGAACTATTACGCTGCCGCATAGCGTCCAGATTAGGAATGCTATGATGTATGATTTGAATTTAGGTTTTGTTTATTGTTTGTTTTTTGAGAGTTCAATTATGTAAATTGTTGTTTATGTTGTTTATAACTAATTACTTTCAATTTCGATGTAGAGTTCACTACTACAATACACTATAAGATTTTCACTACTTAAGGGTTCACTAAAGCACGACGCGTGTTTCGCTATGCAATAGCTTCATCAGATTAATTTAGATTTGTTATATTATAATTTCCATAATATTAATTGACTGTTCATGTAAGAAGTCGTTATTTATAATTCGTTTTTTTAGTCTATATTGTTGAGTTCCAAATTGTTGTTGAGTGTGGTTGATGTTGTTTATAGTATCAAATAATTAATTTCGAAAAGATTCATAATAGAATTGAATGTGTGGAAAGGTTCCATAAAATTTTCTTAAATCGATAGGTTACCCAATATATCGTAATACCGTAAACTTCAAAAATGCATATCTTAGAATGCAACATACAAAGTTGTTAATAATAGTCAACATTTTCAAAATATTGTGAGTGAAATATGGTCCAGATTAACGGAACACTTTTCTAGATATTCTATAAAAACATTGTGAATGACCTAAAAAAATAAAAATGTAACACACCCCTTATCTAAATAAAAGGTAATATTGAACAATTGAGTTCATCAGAATGTTACCCTATCTTCTATTCAATGGGCAGTAGCAATTAATTCCTTTTTTTGTAATCAAAATCGATCTGTCAATTGTTTTCAGTATAGGGGTATACTCGAAAATTAAAATATATATATATTTCAAACAGAGAGAGTCATTAAGAAACAAAACACGTTTTTTCGCCTACAATAGACTGGAACTATGATATCTTAGCAAAATATAACTTGTTGGATTTGAAAAAGTGCGGGAAAAAAACCCGGAAAAACGATTTTTCGACTATGCTTTTACACCCTAATGTACTATCATCAGATTATAATTGAACATGTTTATGAGTTCCGATCAATACATTTTCATCCTCACTTTGTTTTATTTCGACTAAAAAAACATTTTTTTTCTTTGTCAATCCCAGCCCAATACGACATTTTTACGAACTTTGGCCGCTTATATCTCAGAAACTAAACATACAAAATCATTTGAACTCACACTTTTTCCTAATGACCCAGCCTAAATAAAATCCAGGAACAAACCTTGTGTTGTCAGCCAAATAAAAAATTATAGTTAAAAAAAACGAAAAAACACGCTTTTATAGAAAACCAAACTAAAAAAATAGAAAATAAGAAAAAAATGTATTTTATTTAAAAAAAAGCGTGGGGTGCATGGTATCAATAATTATATAGTACATAGGGCAGTAAAGTAAGAAATGTCTCAGATCACAGGTAATTGTTGATTGTTGACCACGCTTTTTTAAATAAAATTTTTTTTTTCTTATTTTCTATTTTTTTAGTTTGGTTTTCTATAAAAGCGTGTTTTTTAGTTTTTTAAAACTATTATTTATTTCCTACTTTTAAGTTTGGTTAATTAATAAAATATTAACAATCGATTAGATCAATACCATCGATTAGGTGAACATGTTTCGAACCTCTATAGGTTCATCATCAGCATATATAAAAGTATTCTACAATAAAAGAAGAACAAAGACTTAGTTACATGGGTAATGTGATACAATAAGTGCTACTTACATGGAGATGAAAAAATTATTTTGTAGGTTAAAGTTATAAAATTATTTAATTCCAATGTTCATAACGTAGACCATATGGAAAGTTGGGATTTCCCTTTCGAAGGCTGTGTCCCATATTTAAATTTGGGAGGGCTAAATACTTTAGCCGATGCAAAATGAATTGACGACATGAGGAAACAATAGATGCAATGGCGGTGATTGACAGCACCCAAAGAGCCAACCATCACTTATTGTATCACATTACCCATGTAACTAAGTCTTTGTTCTTCTTTTATTGTAGAATACTTTTATATATGCTGATGATGAACCTATAGAGGTCAAGCTATTTCACCTAATCGATATATGATCTAATCGATTATTAATATATTAATGGAGACGACTTCGTGTTTTTCTTCTTCATAAAATTATACCACTCCACTTCGAGATACAATGGACTTCTACCACATGTTATTATTTTTAATATTTTTTTGCAAATTAAAAAATGGAATAATCCTATAAAATTAGTGTATTGTCATCGGTCCTCGATAAATCTACAAAGTTTGAATGAGATCTGACCGTTTAAAGTGGGTCAAAATCGCGCCCAAAGGAGTCGGTTACAAACAAACAAACAAACATACAAGTGAAGCTAATATAAAGCATGCAAAAAGAAATGGGAATGCCTACTGTTATTATATTTCATGCCTAGTTTGATTGGAGTATCTACATTGTTTTTGAAAGATCACAAGTGTTTATTTTGAGAATTGATTCTAGAGTATTTCGTCCGGCTAGATATGTAAAATGACTCACTGTGCGTCGTGTTGTATTCTCCTGTTGATATAGTCTACAAAATTGTTGTACAAAATGGGCTAAAAGTTATTTCCATCGGACTACGTCACGCCGATGTCATATTTGTGTAAAACAGACATGTTTTCCCCAAATCTGTCTGTGATTTGATTAATAAAATTTCCTTCCTCTGACATTTTTTGTAATCAATCAATAATTTTTTTTATCATTATCATCACTGCTAAAAATATTTGTGCTTGAGACTTAAAAAATTGAGATAAAATCAATTAATGACGACTTCCTTGCCTCTTCAGATAAGTGCTTGAAGAATTGCTGAATTTGGTATAAATTCGAAACTAGTTTTTGGTTGAGACACAGTTTCACTCTGTTGTTCTAATAAGGTAAGAAAATAATTTTCATTTACAACTTGTATTAAATTACAATTTTCGAAATCCGTTTTATTTTGGAATTTTATTTTTGTTAAACTGGAGGGATCAAATTCATATTTGATCCAGGGGACTGCAGTGAAAATGACCAAGTTACGGCATGACAGATATTTGTTACGTTATTATTTCTTTATTATCCAAAGATTGGATTTTGCTGTTGTTCATATAATCCACTTAATGTTTATCCATTGTTATGTATTATAATTGTGGTATTGAAAAAACAAATGAAAATTGAAGAATTGGGCCAGGTACAGCAGTGAATTGAATGTGGATATATTTTTTTCCGTTAATATATTCTGTATTCTTCTGCAAATAGCCAATGTTTCATCCTAAGAGAAATGTTTTAATAAATATTTATTCCCACGTAAGATTGGAAAATGATAGAGCCTAGTCGTTGAACTAGCAATTGTTTTTGTTCTTGATGGAAACATATTTTTTAAATGAATTTATTATATTATTCGAAATCAAGTTCTTGGCGAGATAAATGATTGCTCATTATCTCTGATGACATTTGAAAAAATTTTTGGCTTTTTACTTCTCCATTCCACATAAAAAAAAATAATCCCATTTAAAATTTAAAAAATTCCTGTGGAAATCTCGAACAAAAATTTCTTTCAATACAAAATAATTCATTATCATATTTGTATGTATTCCGGTGTGCATATTGATATATCTTTCATTGAATCTCTGCATCCTACGTTAATAGCATTCTGACTTATGGCTCAGTAATCTGGAGCCCTCTTTATAATATTTATGCCCAAAAACTTGAGAGTATTCAAAATAAATTCATTGATCATGTAAACAGGAAATGCTTCCCACATATCAATGAAAGGTGCAACGTTCGAAAATAACTAAATCTCATCTCACTCGCGCACCGGAGGAAAATTACAGATGTGAAATTTCTTTATAAAGTCGTAAATAGCAAAATTGATGCAATCGAAATAGTTTCTCAGATTCGATATGCTACACCAGTCTATAATACTCGCCAAACTCTTTTATTCTTTACCGAGCAGGCAAAAACAAAGTCTTTTCTAAATTCCCCTCTACACAGGATAACACAGACCTACAATATATTGTCAAGTTCCACCAGCATCGACATATCTGCAAATAGCTTCTACAAATTCCAAAACATTCTGAAAACGCACTTTTTACAATTAGAGTACCACTGAATATCTGCCAAGTTGTATCTCAAACAATAGTTTTTCCTATAAATCTTCATCACATATATTTGTATTTCCAATAATTATTTTCTCATTATTATTTTTCTTATAATTCTCATATAATACTAATATTTATTTTTCTTTCATTGTAATTTCTATAACTACCTAGAGGATAAATTTTTTTTGGGCTAGTCCTGTTTGTATCCCACAATAAATAAATAAATAAATAAATTAATAAATATATTAAAAACAAATTCGAAACAACATTTTTCCAATCACCAGAAATATCTTGCGTAACGAAACAAATTTACAATAAAAAGTGATGGATATGCCTAGGAGTCGAAGTTGAATGCGAATAAAGTTCTGCTGACGAATAAAATGTTATCTAGAAAAAATCCTATCTAGGAAAAACATTCCCAGGACACCCATTCAATGTTGAGAAGTTAAACTCACAGGAAAGTCTGCATTCAATAATCGTACAAGCTGACATTAAGCTACATGACTCACTGTACTAGCGAAGTGAGTTTTTATTTGCCCCCTATAGAAACAGCTTCTGCAATTGATATTGGATGGACTATACTTTGATTTTCATTGGAAAAAAATTCAGTTTCAAAAACGAAACCTTTATAAACAAACTTTCACAAGAACTTCAGTTCGAGGTTTGTGCAGTATCTTTCCAGTGCCATGGTAACAAATATTGTTTATTATCAGTTTATAGACCACCAGCTGGAATCATTAAAACATCTACAAAAGGATTCTCTGTCGCATTGGACTACTGCAATAAAAAACTCTAATATATAATTGTTTGTGGTGACATAAACATGAACTTTTTATGTGAAACAAATAATAATCATTCCTCACCGTTCTCCTGTGTAGCTATAAACTAAACATACAAAATTTTGAACCTACGAGGGTCTTTACAAATGTAAATGGCAAATCGAGTGAGAGTAAAATTGACTATTTTTTCACGAATGTATGCAATTTGAAATATCTTGAAACAGTTAAAAACATGAATATTGTTGATCATTTTGGTATCACATTCGAATTGATTCTGGACATGAATCCCATAAATGAACACAGGTTTAACCATGAAACCGTTTTCTTCCGAAATACAAGTGATGAGAATCTTGGCATTTTACAATCCATTCTGGAGAAAGAATCCTTTTGCTCAGTTTTCGAATGCTCTAAAAATATTCATATTCGCCACTGATGAAAATTAAGAAATCCTTTATCATGGAAAAAATGTATTTTTATGCGTACTCTGCATGTACCAAAATTGAAAAAAAAGTCAAAGTTGTTTCAGAGATATTGGAGAAGAACTGATTTTTTTGGTGAATTTCAACATCCTGTATCTCAGAAATAAAGCAGACCTATGTTCATATGAAGAATTTTTCCCCTTTAGGATCAGAATTCAATTATGAAACACCCTGTATATATAATCAACTTATCAAATAGATTCAGATTTGTATGCAATTATTAACCGTTAGCAAAAATTGTCAAAATATAGATTTAGGGCGTTTTCCAATATCAGGGAAAGTCGCAATTGGTAAGGGTGGAAAACGAAAAATTCATCAGCAAATGGAAAAGTCTACTAAGAACATCTTGAGAATATTGACCAATTTTTCAATATTCCGTTTGTTTTATCAACAAAGAAAATAATTTGAGCATGGCTCTTGAAATAATTTGTTATCAACGTTATCTATTCATAGATAGTCGATTGAGATTTTGATATAAAATGACAATCTAAACGGAAATCTGTGAACTGATATGATGAAGTATTTGTTACAATGATGAATGATTTTTTTTTTCAGAAAAATCAGAATGAAACTTTTTGTCATCTTCGCAGCTGTTCTGCTGACCGTAGCTAACGCTTCCACTGACAAGGACCAATGGGTGGCTTTCAAGGTACGAGTTTTTCTCAAAAAAGCAATTAAATTGGAAATGTTATCCCTGCGTATGAAAGCAATTGAAGATTCATATTAATTTGTTTACTACAATAAGCTTTTTGTTCTTATCGGTTCTTCTTAAAAACTTTTTACCAAAAAATTAAACCGACGAAATACGGAACTGAAAAGTGAAAAATAAAATAAACCTTCTTAGTCTCAGTACCTAAGCTCCTAAACTAATGTAAGTAACTAATTTTGAGTCGGCGCCAAACAAACAAGCAAATGAATTAGGTAAGGCGTAAAATGATGGCATCGAGTTGCGCGGTGACATTCTGATAATTTTTTTGAAGTAATTTAATGATGTTCGTTGATTGTTTGTTTGGCGCCGACCCAAAATAAGTTACTTACATTAGTTTAGGAGCTTAGTTACTGAGACTAAGAAGGTTTATTTTATTTTACTTTTCAGTTCCCATTTCGTCGGTTTAATTTTTGTAAAAGTTTTTATTTTTCAATTTTTATGGCTAAAATATACTAATTACTACCTACTTGTTTTTTTATTACTTCCAAAATACATACTTACCCACCTTACCTCAACTATTACCAGTTAAATAATATGATTATCTACTTTTACTATTTGTTGTAATATAAATTATTTTTGTTGTTCTGGTTGGTTTATTTCATTACTTTGTATATCATTCCATCCTCTGTTTGAAGGTTGTAGACGATGGTAACTTGATTACTATCGTTTCGGACGTCCATCGTCTTAATGTATTTAAAAGGTTTTCACGACGTTTCGAATGCTTGTATCTGCAATCGTCTTCAGGTGAATACTGACAAGTTTAGGTGCTACTTACCAATTTATAGGACTGTCGGCGCAATGATGCGTGCAATTCCGCCATGTGCAGCGGTGCGTGTAATTTCGCACGGTGTGGTGGTGCGTGAAGTTTCGCGCCTCTGCAGCCCGCCAGAAAGAGCAATCAGGGGTTTCCATACGTTCTTGATCTCAACGCTTGGTTGACTAAAGGCGTTATTGGCTTCGATGTAGGCGGCCTCTTTGAACTTTCGTTTGAACCAATGCTCCTCTCTATGTAGAACACTTGCGTCGTCCCATAGAACTCGATGGTGCTCAGTCCAGGCGTAGTCAGCGATTCCCGATTTTGATGTTTCTCCACGTTGAGTCCATTTCTTGTGCTCATCCAATCTTACCGATAACGGTCTCTTTGTCTTCAATGTAGGAATTTCCGCATTCACATGGAACTTCATAAATGCAATTCTTACTGATTTCATTTTTGTTGGGTTGGTTGGTCAGGAAACTCCGTAAAGTACTCCGGATTGGAAGCAGCTCTTGATGTTGAACTTGTTTCCGATCCTTCTGATCTTCTCGGAGACACCTCTGATGTACGGAAGGCAGATCACTGTGCTTTGTTGTTGCTCTTCAGATGTCTTCGTTCTCCGGAGTTGTTTCAATACTTCTTCTAGGAGTTTCTTGGGATATCCATTCCGGTGGAGGTCCTCTCTGATGTGGTTTAATTCGGCATCTAGTGACTCCGCGTCGTTGCATATGTGCGTCGCTCTCTCCACCAATGTTCTCAATGTTCTCTCAATGTTCTCTCCACCAATGTTCTCACGAAGATTGGATGAGCACAAGAAATGGACTCAACGTGGAGAAACATCAAAATCGGGAATCGCTGACCACGCCTGGACTGAGCACCATCGAGTTCTATGGGACGACGCAAGTGTTCTACATAGAGAGGAGCATTGGTTCAAACGAAAGTTCAAAGAGGCCGCCTACATCGAAGCCAATAACGCCTTTAGTCAACCAAGCGTTGAGATCAAGAACGTATGGAAACCCCTGATTGCTCTTTCTGGCGGGCTGCAGAGGCGCGAAACTTCACGCACCACCACACCGCGCGAAATTACACGCACCGCTGCACATGGCGGAATTGCACGCATCATTGCGCCGACAGTCCTATAAATTGGTAAGTAGCACCTAAACTTGTCAGTATTCACCTGAAGACGATTGCAGATACAAGCATTCGAAACGTCGTGAAAACCTTTTAAATACATTAAGACGATGGACGTCCGAAACGATAGTAATCACATTCCATCCTCTCATAGAATATAATGGGTTTGACGGATGTGGAACAGAAATAATATCAGTAGCGATCTGTCATTGTCAACTACGTATGTGTGTGCCAGTGTTCATAGTGAAATCAATATCTATTTTTCTACGTAGTATATACATTCATTCGAAATCTAAATATAAGGTATCCCTATCTACCTGAAAAATAATCATCCAAATCGAAATCAATAAAAGTTAATTGACCTGATAGGAAATCGGTTAACGGACCAGAATTCAGAGGGTGAGTGATCAATATCCTTCATGTTGCTATCCTTAGGGGTGGATTTCATCTTTTAAATTCAAATGGGACCACCTTCGAAGTACACCCTATTCACTGAAGAAATAATTATCGGAATCGGACGCCTTAGTAAAAAGTTATGCGTGATCATACATAAAAAAAAATGATGGAAAAAAATATACGGGTCGACTAGAGAACCTCCTCCTTTTTGGTTTCGTCGGTTAAAAATGATCAGTGTTTATTGTTTGAAGAGTTTGGTAATAGTGTGTTTAATTATTTTAAAAACAGTTACACCAAATGGATTGATTTCAAAGTCGAAAAATCTAATTTCAAACTGATATATCCTAGGGTTTTATAAACAAGACAAAACATACCGAACAGTATCCATTTTTCACACCAAATAGTTCGTGTTTTGTAATAAATGTCCTGTTTTTTAACCGACGAAACCAAAAAGGAGGAGGTTCTCTAGTCGACCCGTATTTTTTTTTCCAATGTTGGTTTTATGTCACTCCCCCATAACTTTCTACTGAGGCGTCCGATTCCATCAGGCATAACTTTGTACTGCCCAAAAGGTTCTTCGATTTGGATGATTCTTTTTTTAATAGATAGGGTATATCTTATATTTGGATCTCGAATGGAATTATATATCCTTACCGGTAGAAAAATAGGGGATAATTGATTTTTCACTTGTGAACATTGGCACACACATACGTAGTTGACAATGACAGATCGCTACTGACATTATTTCTGTTCCACATCCGTCAAAACCATTATATTCTATGAGAGGATGGAATGATATACAAAGTAATGAAATGAACTAACCAGAACAACAAAAATAATTTATATTACAACAAATAGTAAAAGTAGATAATCATATTATTTAACTGGTAATAGTTGAAGTAAGGTGGGTAAGTAAGTATTTTGGAAGTAACCAAAAAACAAGTAGGTAGTAACTAGTATATTTCAGCCATAAAAAATTGAAAAATAAAAACTTTTTAACAAAAAATTAAACCGACGAAATACGGAACTGAAAAGTAAAAAATAAAATAAACCTTCTTAGTCTCAGTAACTAAGCTCCTAAACTAATGTAAGTAACTAATTTTGAGTCGGCGCCAAACAAACAATCGAAGAACATCATTAAATTACTTCAAAAAAATTATCAGAATGTCACCGCGCAACTCGATGCCATCATTTTACGCCTTACCTAATTCATTTGCTTGTTTGTTTGGCGCCGACTCAAAATTAGTTACTCACATTAGTTCAGGAGCTTAGTTATTGAGACTAAGAAGGTTTATTTTATTTTTTACTTTTCAGTTCCGTATTTCGTCGGTTTAATTTTTTGTTAAAAAGTATATCATATATTTAACGAAATAAATATTTCGAAAAGCGATTGGAACAAAAGAGTTATGCAAAAGGGCAACATTTCTGAAGGCAAATTCCGGCAAATATGGGAGGAATTCCAATATGGTGACACTGTACATGAGACTATAACAAATCTCAATGTGTTTATTTTTATAGCAAACCCATGGTAAAACCTACAAAAGTCTGGTAGAAGAAAAAACCCGCTACGCAATCTTCCAAAGCAACCTCAACAAGATCGCAGAACATAATGCCAAATACGAAAACGGAGAAGAGAGCTACTTTTTGGGTGTCACCAAGTTCGCTGACATGACCTCCGAAGAGTTCAGTGCCATGCTCAATTTGCAGGTAGCAACCAAACCAGAACTGAACGCAACTCGCCATGTTTTCCCCAAAAATTTGGAAGCGCCAGAATCCATTGACTGGACTGCGAATGGAGCAGTTTTGGATGTCAAAAGTCAAGGAAACTGTGGATCTTGTTGGGCTTTCAGTGCCGTGAGTACTTCTTTATATTATTTGAGGCAGAACCTTGCAAGCATTATCACTGGTTTTGAACCACCTCTGAGTGTATGGGTAGGATTTGTCCGACTAATGGTATTTTACTATGAAACATAAAATAACTTCACTTAAAAAAAACAAATCACATCATTAATCCTGTGGAACTTACAAAGGTATAGGATAAGTCAAATAGGAACTGATTGTCAGCAATTGTAGGTTCATAAATAATGATGAAAGTAAAATTAAATCATACATGCAGAACATATGAAACTGTTATGAGCCTAAAATATACAGGGTGTCCCTGGACTTCCACTTTTTCTCTCGGGAATGTATAGATGGAGTCAAAATATCACCAGTACTTCATATAACTTTTGTTCCTAAAAGCCTTCGTTACCAAGTTACGGGCCCTCAAAGTTACAAAATGAAAAATGTTTTTCTTTGATAACTTTCAAAGTGAATATTCGAAATCATCTAAATTTTGATGATTGACCGAACAAATGAATTCCTCCGATGAGCTTCCATGCAGGAGTCAGTTGTTTTGCTAAAAAGTCAGAAATGGACTACCCCCGATGGTCCACACCCCAAAACTTTGAAATGACTGGGGTTTGTCAATATGTTTTAACAAAACAAGGTTACCTGGACAATTTCCCGAATAAAAGTACTCCTGTGGAAAGCCCATCGGAGCAACGATTCTCAATAAAAATGCAGTTTTACTCGACAACATCAAACCTGATCGTCCACCATTATTTGAAATGAAAAATTTTCACAGTAGAAATACTAATGCTAACGTTAATTCAACAACATTTATAACAGGGATAATACAAAATATGCCAAAATAAGGTCGTAAACGAAAAGTACAGTACCTAGTTGAAAGTTTCATTCACAATGTAGATATTTTTTCAAATGAAATATCAAGTTATGTAGATTCGTGGTGTTTTTGAACTAACAAGCTACTCCACTATGAAATATCGAATTCAGTCCATATTTTGTATGTACGCGTGGAATAAGCACGTTTCGTGTTGTGTTATCTGAATCTCATGAAACTCAACTTTTATTACTCGAGTTTTATTCACTGATGAAGCAGGTTTCAGTAGAGATGGAGTAATCAACTCTCATAATCTCCACATATGGGCCGAAGAAAATCATCATGGGATATTGCAAACCAAACACCAACGGAAATTCAACGTGAATGTTTGGGCTGGTATCATAGGAAACCATCTTATAGGACCATTCGTTCTTCATGACCGATTGAATGGAGAACGTCATTTGGAGTTCATTCAGAACGATTTGAATGGACTTTTGGAACATGCTCTATTGCAAACCCGAAGAGATATGTGGTTTATGCATGATGACGCTCCTCCTCATTTCAGTTTGATTGTGCGGGACCATCTGAACCAGATTTTCCCCAATAGATGGATAGGTAGAGGTGGGCCATATTCATGGCCACCGCGGTCTCCGGATTTAAATCCATTGGATTTTTTCTGTGGGGGCTTCTAAAAAGCCTGATTTACGTTACACCTATTCACACCAGACATACCTTGTTGAATAGAATTACATTACATTGTGAAGCCAAACGAAACGACCCTGGCATGCTATTTCAAGTGCAGAGAGGGTGTTTGTGCCTACTAAGAAAATGTATTGGGAGAGACGGGGGTCATATCGAGCAGTTTTAGTAGCGGATTTTGCATTTCCGTTTGCTTTTGAGGCTTGCGATTGATTACCATGAGTTTTGTAAGGTAAACGTGTTTGCATGATAAAAATTCGTTACGGACATTGTACCTATCATTTCTATTTTTATTACAAATTAATATTTTTGAATAATGGTAGACATCTCAGGTTGGATGTCGTCGAACGAAAATGCATGTTTATCAAAAATTGTTGCTCCGATCGATTTTCCACACGAGTACTTTAATCAGGAAATTGTCCAGAAAACCTTGCTTTGTTAAAACATATTGACAAATCCCAGTCATTTCCAAGTTTTGGGGTGTGGACCATCGGGGGAAGTCCGTTCCTGACTTTGTAGCAAAACAACTGACTCCTGCATGGAAGCTCATCGAAGGAATTCATTTGTTTAGTCAATCACCAAAATTTAGATGATTTTGAATATTCACTTTGAAGGTTATCAAAGAAAAACATTTTTCATTTTGTAACTTTGAGGGCCCGTAACTTGGTAACGAAGGCTTTTAGGAACAAAAGTTATATGAAGTACTGGTGATATTTTGACCCCATCTATACATTCCCGGAAGGAAAAGAGGAAGTCCAGGGACACCCTGTATAGTGCTTTCGAAAAGTACTGAATAAATTCATTTTTTGCCAAACTATCCATTTCTGAGGAATCTCCTGAAACAGGTCGATTTTTAATCTCAATGTGCCACATTTATAAGGGAAAATTAAATATACAGGATGATCCACGTTTGACTGATGTCGACTGCGTCAATTTTTTCAAATGGAACACCCTATATATCGAGCATTATTTCAAAAAATTATTCCTTTAATTTTTTTCGAATTTATCCAGTACTTTACGAGAGCACTGAATTTAACGGACTCACTGTATACAAACCCTGTGTGTGATATCTTTTTGAAATCAGCTTTTCATGGAGATTTTAAAAATTGAATAACATATAGGGTGTTCTATCTGAATGAATTGTCATGGACGTCATTAGTCAAACGTGGATCACCCTGTATATTTAATTTTTCCCTATAAATGTGGCAAATTGAGAATAAAAATCGACGTGTTTCAGGAGATTCCTCAGAAATGGATAGTTTGGCTAAAAATGAATTTATTCAGTGATTTACGAAAGCACTGTATAGAGAGTCTGATGAATGATTTCTATTTTTATTAAACATAATTTTCAGTTTTTTTGAATTATGGATGTTTAGTCAATATTGTTTTCCGAACCCCTCCCCATGCCATCACACCATAGGTCAGATGAGGTTCAACAAGCGCATAGTAGACTTTTGGAGTTCTTCTTTGTTAAAAATGTCCTTGAGGTTTTTGAATTTACATACCAAGTTTTTTTATTTTATTGATTAGAAAATAAAATAATCGATCTTGTTATGCATTTTCAAGTATTTTCGAGAAACTAGTTTTCTGAAAGATAAGGATCCGGTTTTGGGTTGGAAACTTGGAATACAGAGGGAACGTTATCAAAGGGAGTATATTTTGTATCGAGAATTTCCAATATAACTTTTTTTGTGAAATAGTTTAGGCGAATCATTTGCAAAACCGTACGTTACTATCAAATTTTAAAATTTCCCACTTTTTTCTACAAGTTCAGTGATTAGCCATCTTGGGAAAGATAATTAACAGAATTCATTTCCAAGAGGGAGACCCAGGATATGGAAAGCAATATTCCGGAACTTCCCCAAAAAATATTCAGACGTTATTTATTTTTTCGGACAACTCTCTAGGTATTCTACTGATCTATTAATGAATGCGGAAGTATAGACCAATTAGTACCTCACTAATATCAATGTTATGTTCATTCCTTCCAATTCAAAATGTTGTTATTTAGGAAGTATTATATAATAATAATAATAACGTTTTTGTGCATAAAAAAATTAAATCTTACACACAAAGGGAGAAAGGGTTAGCCATAAGCTATCTCCATCCTTCCCAAAATTGACATGAATTTCAGTGACATAATTAAATTTTTAAGCTGCAGTAAAATACACACCTGTTAAAGAAGTTTCCACATTAATTACAATTTTCAGTGGTTGTTTGTTAGACTTTAATTGTGAGTTTGATATCATAATAACAGTGAAATTTTTTCCTTCAATCTGATCTGGAATTCGATTTGATTTAAACTTTTGCTCATATGATTTTTGTTATTAATAAACATTTACTGTGATAATACTGGACTGAGCAAAACTAATTCAGTGTAAAAGTCAAGATAGCGACTACCCATAAAAATTTAAAAAAAAAATCATCTGATTGCAATAGAATTACTGGTCCACCGGTGTCGTACCAATAATATTTCAGAATGTCTTGCATTAAATGTAATGTTGCTGATAATGAATCGTATTTGAACTGTGATAGTTGTGAGCGACCAATTCATGTTAACACCAATGCTCTGGACTCAATGCAAGCGAATTGAAAGTGATGGGCCTGAAAGGAAGAGAACCCTGAGATTCCTTTGTGAAGAATGTTTAATGGGGGTTAGGCTGGTCCCAAAGCTAATAAAAAAGATTGATGATCTACAAGAGGAAATCAATAAACTCAGAGCTCTCATTCAGACAGTACCCAATACCTCATTGCCAGAGGAGGATTTAATTAATGAACTACAGGAACGTCAAAAAAGAAAAAACAACGTTATGGTCTTTAATTTACCAGAACCACGTGATCAAGCTTCTGACGTGAATAAAGTTAAAGAAATATTTTCTAAATTAACTAGAGATGATCTGAATGTTTTAAAAGTGGTGAGACTTGGCAAACCGAATAAAAATGGTTTCCGTGCTCTCAAAGTTATTTTCAATAATGCCGAGGATGCCAAGAAAATTATTAGAGCCAAAAGATCCACTCAGAGGAATGGCCATAACAGTCAATGAAGATATGACTCAACTTCAGATAAGAACTTGGAAAAAATTGAAAGATGAATTGGAAAATAGGAAGAGAGCAGGAGAAAATGTTGTTATGAGATATATCAGTGGTGTTCCTCGAATTACCAATCAAATCCAAAAAAACTAGATGGGAGCCATATTTGCTGTTACTATCAGAATGTTGGTGGATTGCGCACCAAATTACTGGATCTTCAGCAAGCGGTTATGTGTTCTGATTATGACATTATAGTACTAGTTGAAACCTGGTTAAACAGAGACTTTCACAATTCTGAGCTAGGTTTAAAGGGCTTTGATATTTTTAGGTATGATAGGGACTCAACTGAATCATTGAAAACACGTGGAGGTGGTGTACTCATAGCTGTTAAGCATTCTCTATCGGCCACTACTGTGAACTTTGTGAACAATAATGTTGAACAAGTTTTTGTAACACTTTCTCTTGGTGATGATCATTTGATTATCGGTGCAGTATATATTCCACCTGCTTCTAATACTGAATATTACATCAATCATGCTTATACTGTAGACTATGTTTTAGAAAAATTTCCTGGTCATAAAATGTTGCTTTGTGGAGATTATAATATACCGAATGTTATTTGGTTCAATGATGAACTTGGCCTAAATGCTGACTGTCTTGAAAACTCACCAGCAAATGTATTACTCAACTCGTTCAGTTATCATAACCTTTATCAAGTAAATTCTATTCCGAACTCTAGGAATGTATTTTTGGATTTATTATTTTCATCATACCATGATATAGTTGTTAATAGCCCAGTGGAACCACTCTTTCAAAATAGCATACACCATTCCGCTGTTGCCTTTGATCTGAATACTAGAAAAATACCTGATCTAAAGATCGAAGAATACTTTTACGATTTCAGGAATAGTAATTATATCTTCATGAATGATTTCTTTGCCAGCATTGATTGGAATTCCTTATCAAATGACGACGTTAATTCATCCTTAAGCAACTTTTACGATGTTTTATATCAAGCTATTCGTAAATTTGTTCCTGTCAAAAAGTTCAAAACGTCAAACTTCCCAACATGGTTCAGCAGAGATTTGAAACAAATGATATTTGAAAAGAAATTAGTTCACAGAGAATATAAAAATGGTAATGTTGAAGCATACCGGCTTTTTCAGTATCTCAGAGAGCAATGTAAAATCTTACGTGAGGACTGTTATCAAAATTACATTTTGAAAACTGAGAATAACATTTCTGCAAACCCTCGTCATTTTTGGAAGTTCATCAATGATAAAAAGAAATCATTCAATCTCCCCTCTCGTATGGTTTATAACAATAACTCTGGTGAAAATTCCAATGATATAGTTAATCTTTTTCATGCTATTTCTCGACAGTCTATGATAATACAAACATCAATCAAATTCACATTATACCTTTGATAACACTGTCAACATTTGCTCCTACACCATAGACATTAAAGAAATCATAGATTTAGTACATTCTCTACCTTGGAAACTATCATCTGGCCCAGATGAGATCCCTTTACATTTGATTAAACATTGCATTTACACTTTAGCGAAACCATTCACTACCTGTTCAACTTATCCTCAAAAGGTACGTTCCTAGCTTATGGAAACACAGTTTCATAAAACCCATTCCACAAGAGTGGTTCACGGGACAACGTTGACAACAACAGAGGTATTTGTAATCAATCAGAATTACCAAAAATGTTGGATTGCTTGATTTCCAAAAACTTTCGTGGGACTTCAAAATATTATAATTAATGAACAACATGGATTCTGCAGAGGTAGATCTACTACCACTAATTTATTGCTTTACCAAAATTACATCATTAATGCTCTCGAGAATAAACTGCAGGTTGACTCCGATCACAGATTTTTCAGAAAGCCTTTGATAGAGTCAACCACAGTTTACTACTTGCTAAACTTGAGTCTTTGGGAGTAGAAGGAAATATTTTAGAATGGATCAAATCCTATCTTAGCGATAGGTCCAATATGTCAAATATGGTAGTTCAGTATCAGATCCAATTGAAGTTCCTTCAGGGGTACCTCAGGGGTCTCACATGGGACCACTACTGTTCAATATCTTTGTTAATGATCTTCCAAATGTTATCACCAACTGTTCCTTCCTATTATTTGCTGATGATTTAAAGATGTTCAGAACAGTTCAATCCATATCTGATGCTGAGATTACAGTTTGACCTAAATAACCTTTCAGGTGGTGTAATATCAACTTACTAAAACTGAACTTGGGTAAATGTCAAAAATTAGTTTTCACGAAATAAAGAGGCAATTAATTATGCTTATCAGATTAACGACACAAACTTATCAGAGACCAACAAGATTAAAGATTTGGGGTTATATTCGACTCAAAATGAATTTCAAGAGTCACATAACAGAAATCTCATCTCGTGCAAAAAAAAAAGCTGGGCTTTTCTCTTCGTTCTGCAAGAGAACTATCTGTCAATGCTCTCAAGATTATCTATTGTGCCCAAGTCAGATCTATTCTTGAATACACTTCTATCATTTGGTCACCATGCTATAGAGTCGACATAGAACTCTTGGAAAGTACTCAAAATAAATTTTTAAGATACTGTGGCTACAACTTAGGAATGAATAGAGATGAATACAATTATTCACAAATTCAAAAAACCCTAAATTTGAATACTTTAACACATAGAAGACTTGAAATCGATCTGGTATTCCTCCATAAAATTATCAATGGCAGTATTGATTGTCCTGAAATTGTTGAGCTTACCTCACTTTCTGTAAATGCTAGAAGAAGTAGAAATAGTGACATTTTCAAGATCCCTTTTTGTAGAACAAATTATGGTCAAAACAGAAACCCTTAACAGAATACTGAAGTCAGCAAACACTCACAACAACAAGCTTGGCTGTTCGGTTCATCTTTACCATCCTTTAGAAAAGCAGTTAAAAAATTGTAATAGTTTTAATTTTTAGTTTTAACATAATCTTAGTCATCTGTAAAATGTATACTTTGTACAATCTTTTTGTAATGGTATAATTGGCTTGTCCGTTGATAAATAAATAAATAAATAAATAAATAAATGTTAAAAAAAAAACTTAATATGTGTTCAATGAATAATAAGACTACTAACTACAGGACAATAAATTATTAACATTATTCACACACGAGTTGTTTGGAAATATACGAATTGTGAATAGATGATGATCTATAGACGATGAACATCTTCATTAAGAAATAATCAGTTGAGATTTCAAAGCTGTTTTACACGCTTTATATTAGCTTCACTTGTATGTTTGTAACCGTCTGTTTGTAACCGACTCCTTTGGGCGCGATTTTGTCCCACTTCCAGACGTACGAATGATTTGAAATTTGGCAGGTGTACATAATTCCGGTGACAATGCAATAATACATTTTTGTTTGAAAAAACAAAATGGCGGCTCCAATATGGCGTACGAGATTTGTGATTATGGACCGATTCGCTTCAATATTGGTATCTGAGGGTTTTCGTGGTCAGAGATTATGATTCCTTTGTCGAAACTGAAAAATTCAAGATAGCGGACCCAAAATGGTGGACGAGTTTTGTGATTATGGTCCGATTCTATTCAACATTGGTATGTGGGGGTTTTTGGGGTCCAATATTATAATTCTTTTGTAAAAATTGGAGAATTCTAGATGACGGCTCCAAAATGGCGGACTAGTTGTGTGATTATGGTCCGATTTCATTCAAAATTGAAGGATAATGGTTAAAAAAATTAAATTACACGCTTTATATTAGCTTCACTTGTATGTTTGTAACCGTATGTTTGTAACCGACTCCTTTGGGCGCGATTTTGACCCACTTTCAGACGTACGAATGCTTTTAAATTTGGCAGGTATACATTATTCCGGTGACAATGCATTAAGAAATTTTTGTTTGAGAAAAAAACAAAATGGCGGCTCCAATATGGCGTACGAGTTTTGTAATTATGGTCCGATTCTTCAAAATTGGTATCTGAGGGTTTTCGGGTCAGAGTTATGATTCTTTTGTCAAAACTGAAAAATTCAAGATGGCGGATCCAAAATGGTGGACGGGTTTTGTGATTATGGTCCGATTCTATTGAAAATTGGTATGTGGGGGTTTTTGGGGTCCAATATTATGATTCTTTTGTGAAAATTGAAAAATTCCAGATGGCGGCTCCAAAATGGCAGACGAGTTTTGTGATTATAGTCCGATTCAATTCAAAATTGGTATGTGGGGTTTTGGGGTCGAAGATTTGATTATTTTGTCAAAATTGAAGGATTTGAGATGGCGGCTCCAAAATGGCGGACGAGTTTTGTGATTATGGTCCGATCCATTTAAAATTGGAGAATAATAGTTAAAAAAATTGAATAATAATAATAATAGTTTAAAAAACTGAGAAACACGCTTTAATAGAAAACAAAACTAAAAAGTTGAAAATAAATAATAGTTTGAAAACTAAAGAACATGTTTAATAGAAAACTAAACTAAAAAGTAGAAAATAATTTTAAATGAGTTTGAAATAAGAATACAGTGATTAACAACAAATTTATTCCATCGTAAAAAAGCGTGGGGTGCTTTTCAAGATATTTTCATAATGATTCTACTTTTACCAATATCCTTCCATGAAATATTAACAACAATTGACATCAAGCACCCCATGCTTTTTACGATGAAATAAATCTGTTGTTAATCACTGTATTCTTATTTCAAACTCATTAAAAATTATTTTTTACTTTTTAGTTTAGTTTTCTATTAAAGCGTGTTCTTTAGTTCTTGAACTATTATTTATTAAATTGAGTAATCGAAAGATCCAGTAATGGTAGGATATGATTGAAGTATGAAGGGGCCAAAAATAAAAAGCATCCTTCGAATTTCGAAGTATTATGAAAGGGAATATTGAAAGAATCAATCCTGATATTTACCAAATGAAGATCGGATCTTCTAATTATTAAACTATATAGGTACTTGGGAGTTTGAGTTTGTAGCAATCTGTACACAACTATACTAGTGAGATATTGAACTCTGGCTTTGACATTTAATTTTTCCACACTTAATAGGTAAGGAGTTACATGTTCTCCGAATGGTATACAACATACAAATCGCATGCAAGCGTTCTGAATACGTTGCAATTTCTTCTTGTTATACTGTGGTAAGAAATTATAGTACACTGAACACCAATAATCGATATGACGATAAATCAGAGTTTTAACTAACCTTAGTTTCATTTCTATAGAAAAAAGATATTCTGAATATTTTTTCCACATGTTTATCGAATGAAAGAGAAGAATCAATAATAACGCCCAAATTTTTTGTAGAATCGGCCCATTCGATCCCAGCCTTATTCAGTGAGAGCCTATGATGATTTAGTCTTTCTGTTTTCTGTCATAGACGTCCAAAGCATAGTGCAACTGTTTTACTAGGATTTATTCTCAAACTGTGATTTTCAGAGTAAATTAACGTATTATGTGAGTCTTGGTTGATATGTGTAATACAATTTTCTGTTTCATCGACCTTGCCAGATAAATGAATTTGAAAGTCATCTGCATAGAGATGGGCTTGGCAAAATGACAATGGGGACGGATAATAGAATATAAAAATTGAAAACATCAAGGGCCCCAGAATTCTTCCTTGTGTAACTCCTAATTTAGTTTTTTTCAATGAGAGATTTTGATTGAGTTTGATTACAATAACACTGAAAACCTGCAGAATTATCGCTTGATTTTTCATTTCAGACTGGATCTTTGGAAGGACAAAACGCCATCCGCAACGGAGGAAGAGACCCACTCAGTGAACAACAACTCCTGGATTGTTCTGGCAGTTACGGAAATGGTAATTGCGACGAAGGTGGTCAAATGGTAAATGCCTTCAAATACGTCGAAGACAATGGAATCGCAACAGAGGGTGCCTATCCCTACGAAGGCCAACAAGGATCTTGCAGATATGCATCCAACCCTACTCTCAGAATCAGCGGATTCAGGGGACTCGGACAATCCGAATACGATCTCGAACAAGCTGTTGGTGAGTTTTTTATATAGATATATCGTTACATCTACCTGTTACAACCAGCTGAGGGACACAGCTAGAATTGAAACTGAGAGTTCCCCAAAAGCTTAGATTTCCTTTTTTGATTCAATAGTTAGTTGGAACTATACTCAGTGGCGTATCTAGGAATTTGAATTGGTGGGGGGGGGGGAGGGATAAAAGAAGTTATATACCTCTATTTATAGGTACAAAAAAACATATTGTAATAAAAAAAATATATAGATATACTCATAATAGGTACAAAAACACTAAATGAAATCCAGTCTCTTGCATTTGCAAACCTTTCAATAACATTTGAAACATCTATTTGCACATCTCAATGAACATGAAGTAGACCTAATCCAACCAAAGGCTCCTGTTGATCGTTGATCGCAGCCAAGTTTTCAATCACTTCAACGAAGAAAACTTCGTTCAGCGGATGCCACACTAACTGGCAATGTATTTTAAATATGAAGACAGTTTTTATCAAGGGAAATATGTTAGCGTCCCAAGATTTAAAAAGGAAAATAATTTAAAAATTCAAAAAAATGATAGTATCAGCTGAACACTTGAAAGAATATAATTTCATTGAATTTCGATACTGTTAATTGGTAATTAAGTTATTTTTTTGAAACCGCCGATTTTATTAAAAACCGATTAATTTTCCACAGAATGACTCTATTTTGTTTGCTTCCTGGAGCACATTTTACATATGTACTTAATCACGTTATAAAACTGTTTAAAAGTTGATTATTTTTTAAATATAAATTTATGAATTTACCAAAATATGAGAAATCGAGTAAATATTGTCAATTTTTTTCATTGATATTTCACATTATTATCAATTTTATGTCTGACATTTTACAACGATTAAAAAAAATTTACCCAATTTGTTCATACAATAATTATAAATAAATGGATGAGTTGAATATTTTTCGAAAATTGTTTTTTTGCATTGGGTTGCCAAGAGTTTATTAAAATATTTTTTTTTTAACCGTTATTTTTTATTTTTAAAGTTATTTTTTTTAAAATAAAATTTTTTTAATAAAAAAATTTTTTTTTTTTTTTTCAACAATTAAAAAAAACTTTGATTGGCATTATATTTTTCTTGAATGGAACAAAAAATAACAAAAACAATTATATACGAAATTAAAATTTTTTTTTGTAATTTTTCTAGAAAATTCTATAAAAATTACAAACAATTTTTTTTAACAGTTTGTCGTATATGGTTGTTTTTTTTATTTTTTTGTACCATTCAAAAAATATAATACCAATCAAAGTTTGTTTAATTGTTAAGTAAATAAACAATTGAATTATTCATAAAAAAATATTCTTATTAGGTAGAGAAGGACCAATTATTAATAAAAAAAATTAAAAAAAAACTTATAAAAACAAAATAAAATTATATATTTTTTTTCAATTATAATAAACTAATCCAAAAACATTTTTGGAAAAATTTGTTTATAAATGTTTTATAAACAAATAGCGTATTTAAAAAAAAACGTAAAATGCCTTTGTCAGACATAAAACTGATAATAATATCAACAAAAAAACAATATTTACTCGATTTCTCATGTTTGTTAACTTTATAAATTTATAATTTACAAAATAATCAACTTTTAAACAATTTTATGGCATGATATTATTGAATATACATGTAAAATGTGCTCCAGGAAGCAAAAAAAATATGAAGTCAATAATTGACAATAGCCTCACATTATCAAAATTCAATGAAAAAATGTTTTTTTAACGAAATTACATTCTTTCGAGTATTTAGATGACATTATAATTTTTTTTGAATTTTTTAATTTATATTTAATGGTATAAAAAAATATTTTATGTGCATTGCTCTGTCTAGAGGTGCTGTACTCTGTACTCCTGCATTAACGCCCACGCGGTGCCCTATTTTCAACGTTGAATTAAAATTATAAATAATAGAGTTTCGGGAGTAGCGACTTTCTCATGGAGAATTTCCTCCTCTTCAAGAACCTGTTTTTTATTCTCTCATTGATCAATAGTTTTTGAGCTATTGCCAAAAAACTAAGGCCGATTGAATTTTTTTCGTTTAAAAAAATAAGCAAATTTTCGTCGGCGAAAAAAATATATTTCTAAGAGCGGCTTTAGCATACGTTTGCACCCTGTGAGATTGTGGAACGTGGGTTGTTCATTTGTTACTAAAATTTACAGACCTTCATACCTTTCGAATTCAGATGAAATAATGCACTGGGAGGTGTAATAGTGGATAAATATAATAAAACATGTATCTAAATACAGTCATGGTCATTCAACACAACTTCAATCAAAGTAAAAAGAATATAAATACATTTAACCTAGTAATTTTCTAACTTCAAATCTTTAGTTCTTAAACTCACCCTTAATTCATAGATCAAACATCTATACTATGAAAGAAGGTATATAACATACCCCTTTATAAAATAATGATTGAACTTTTTAAAAAAATACGGACTAGGAGTGTCATATTTCCAAACATAAAACTATACAATGTACTCATAGATTCAAGGAACCACTTGCACACCTTTAATGATTTATCCGCGTAGACGTTTCAATTTAGCTCTCGGATTTCAAGAAGATATTTTAACCCGTTTTGAATGTTTACTTTCGTACTTTGAATCTCTCTCGTTTCTTTGTTCCGGGGTTTTGATAGATTTGATGATTTGGCCGTAGTGACTATACTCGATTTATTTATGTTGCCCTGATGGTAATATAAAAGACTTTAACTCCCATATTTGTAAAACTGATCTCGATATAGTGGATTACTGCTTTATAATTAGGATATTTCGTACTGAGAATGAAATTTAGATGCTTTAGATTGGACTGCATTATTAACAGAGCTGAAATACTGTTATTGTATGAATTTGTACTAATTCGATTTGTTTAACTTTACATTTTTCTTCACTTAATTTGACTTGTATGAGAATATGTATGTGAGTGTTCACTCTGAATTATAAACTCAATCTCTTGCTGTCTTGAAATTGATTTTGATCATGTTGAAACTTCCTTAATATAGTCTACCCCTCCTATCCTTTGATATGAATAGCCGCCATGATATGTTATAGTAATAGGTTAGTTACTCCTCAAATTCCTTTCATTCTTTTCCGCTCTCACCGCGTTTGCTATCGTTTCAAAAAAACCGATAGTGACATATGGAATTAATGCGACACAAGAATTAATGTTCTTTTGAATTATTCCCTAATTTGTGTCTGTTGAGTCGTACTATAAAATTAGTTATGTATGTCTGAAAAATATAATTATCGATTCTTTTGGGGTGCCGGTGCAAGTGATTGTGACTTTATCATTTTTGTTTCTTTCTATAAGTTATAGTTTTCCCAATATCAATTGAAGAAACTTAAAGAAGTCTTGCGGCAAAATCCTGTGAGCAGCAGTGGCGGAGAAAACTAATTTTATTTAGATATTTTAAGATTTTAAAAATACTTCATAAATAATGAAAAATGAAAAAAAAATTAAGACAAGCTTTTATTTATACAGATACATTAAGAAAGAGACATAATTTCTTTCATTGTTTGATGTAGGTTATTATTATATTCTAAAACCTAGACCATATACGCTACTGGCTTTTAATCTTTCAGAGCTACTAAAACACAAATATAACGCGTGATTTATGACCTCCCATCGTATAGACACACCTGCCAGCATTGATGTCCGACTTGATTGGCCCAGACGAATCGGTTGTAGAACGAATAGCCGTCACTCAAGTCCACGTTGACTATAGGCTCTTTTGATCTACCGTTTGCCGACGACGAATGTTTACGAGTAGTACAGATTATTTTTCGTTCCGTTTCCTCGCATATACGCTCGTGTTAGCGAAGTGAGTTTTCATTTGCTCCCTATAGAAACAGCTTCTGCAATTGATATTGGATGGACTATACTGTATTATAACGAAGTATGACACCGTTTCAGGGTGATTTCCCCGCCTTGTGAGGCTCAGAAATAATATGACACTCTTTGTATAGCATGAATCTACGTTGTTCCGAGTTAACATCGAACTAAATTGTCGAAACCTATTGTCGAAACATCTTCTGCAATGTTAGGGAGTCGGCATTGGGAGGTGAGAATCCATAATTCATATTCCACGATATTTCCATGAAAACTTTACTTATTTCGAACTGAACTATTACTTAATCAAATGATAAAAATTCGAATTGACTAAGAAAACGGCAAAACCTCTGAAAAATACAAAACCTCTGTAAAACTAGAACGGGATAAAATTACAGCACCCCTCGAAACCACACAAATAAATCGCGTGTGTAAGCTTGTTGCATTATAAAATAAAAAAAATTACTATTACAGGAACTATCGGTCCAATCTCAGTAGCCATCAACGCAGATTCTCTGCAACTATATCAGGGAGGAATCTTCAACCCTCCCGACTGCCCCCCCAACCTGAACCATGGAGTTTTGGCTGTAGGATATGGAAATGATTACTGGAAAGTCAAGAATTCCTGGGGAGGAGGCTGGGGTGAGGGTGGTTACTTCCGCTTGAGTAAGGGTTCCAACCAGTGTGGTATTGCTCTGGA
Source organism: Gonioctena quinquepunctata (assembly GCA_018342105.1). NCBI lineage: Eukaryota > Metazoa > Arthropoda > Insecta > Coleoptera > Chrysomelidae > Gonioctena > Gonioctena quinquepunctata. The sequence continues at coordinate 974,482 of JAFIRS010000159.1, forward strand.
TTCTTCTTATCCACTTCTCTAAGTACCATTGATGTTTATTTTTTCGTGTATGATGTTTAAATGAGAACTTAATAAAAACATTATTGTCCATATTGATTTCACTTATTTAATGGCTACTCCCAAAAACCCGCAAAAATAGCTTTTTCAAAAAAGAGAGTATTGAGAAGACTCAAGCCACCAGTTCAGAACGAGGTAGGAATTCCAATTGCACATCTTTGACCACAAGCTGACATGGAATAAACACCTACAAAAAATAATTAAAAAAAATTGAAAAAAGTTGAGAGGTGTCGAAGGACACCCGGATGGAACGGAGTTCCTTTCGATTAATTAGTAAAGGAATTGTTATTTTTTTTTAAGGTATAATATTTTTTTTTATTATCAACAAATATAATGTAATATAAACTTAATCAGTAGGCTCAATTTTAGTACATACGCATTGATACTAAAATATAATTTGCTTTTAAATTTATTAAAGGTATGACGCGTACACTTGCTAAACATACAATAATGGAGAGATTATAACGCGTATGACTTGGTTAGCACAATAGTAAAGAGAGGTTATAATGCGTACTCGCTAAAAATACATAAGCATTTATTATTGTCTGTATAAAATCTCTACTTACCTAACTCCATCAGCAATATCCGGAACTTGTGCAGAAACACTGTCAGGATTCATTATTGTTATTATTTTTTATTATTTATTATGTACAAAAAACCTGTATACACTCAACAAAAATAATCGTCGCGACACCACACTGTTCAATGCGCAATAGAAAGACGAAACGAAAATAACTAGCTTGCTTTCTATGAGAGAGAGACAGACAGACAGAGAAACACGCGCACGCCGCACGGCTTATAACTATAGCGAAAGTGTCGTTACAACTTTTGGTCTTAATTTATTCCGTCTAGCTCCCTTTCGCAACGCGCGATAAGGAACTTCGTTCCAAAATATAAACTTTCTAACAAAAAATCAAAGCGACGAAAATCGGAACTGAAAAGCAAAAAATAAAATAAACCTAATAGTGAGTTTATACAGCAAGTAAAATAAAATAAGAAATAAAATAGAGTAATTTAAAAAGTTAATACCACACAACATCCATAACAAGTTTATACAGAAATAAAATAAAATAAGAAGTAATATAAAATAAGAAGTGAAATAAAAGAGGTTAACTTTTATCTTTTATTTTATTTTACTTCGACTAGTTGTTAGGCACATGTAAATACTGAATAATTTAGACAAACTGACGAAAGTTGATAATAGATGACATGATATAATAGCTATTCAGTCCTAGTGGGATATGTTTTTGTTTTATAAGGAAAATGGTGTGTTCGTGCCATTTTTTAAAATTTCGTTTTTTGGCCAATAATGCCTTTAGATGACGAAGATTTTATAACATTGTTAGTGTTGTCAACAGTGGCTTTCATTTTTCATTCAATAAACAATAACAGGGACCAATTTGACAAGTTTACATCATTGAAATTGAGGTAACCTCAACATAGAATCCCAAATTTCGATTGACAGCTTCTTACTTCTCACATTAATTTACTCAGCTCTATAAACACTCTGAAAATTATTATTTCTTATTTTACATTATTTTATTTCTTATTTTATTTTACGTGCTGTATAAACTCACTTTTAGTCTTAATAACTAAGCTCCTAAACGAATGTAAGTAACTAATTTTGAGTCGGCGCCAAACAAACAAGAAGCAAATGAGTTAGGTAAAGCGTAAAATGATGGCATCGAGATGCGCGGTGACTTTTGATAACTTTTCTGAAGTAATTTAAAGATCCTCGTTGATTGTTTGTTTGGCGCCGACTCAAAATTAGTTTCTTACATTAGTTTAGGAGCTTAGTTATTAAGACTAACAAGGTTTATTTAATTTTTTGCTTTTCAGTTCCATTTTCGTCGGTTAAATTTTTTGTTAAAAAGTTTTTATTTTTAAATTTTTTGTGGCTGAAATCTTCTAATTACTATCAATTTCATTTTTGTTTACTTCCAAAATACTTACTTACCCACCTTATTTCCAAGTATTAACACTAAAATAATATAATTATTTATTGTTATATGATATAAATTATTTTTGATAGTTCTTGTTAGTTCATTCCATTACTTTGTATATAATTCCATCCTTTCATAGAATATAATCATTATGACGGATGTAGGCATATGTGTGCCAATGTTCACAAGTGAAAAATCAATCATCCCCTATTTTTCTACCCATAGGAGAGGATGATTCCATCCCAAATGTCTAATAAAAAAAGAATCATCCACATCGGACAACCCAGTACAAAGTTATGCCTGATAGAATCGGTTAAAGAACCAAAATTCAGAGGGTGAACGATCAATATCCTCCATTTTGCTACCCTTAGGGGAATATTTTTACTTTCAAATTCTAATGGAACCAACTTAGAAGTACACCCTATCCAATGAAAAAAGAATCATCGAAATCAAACTAGTCTGAAAAAGTTATGCGTGGTCATACATGAATGAATAATAGTTTGAAAAAACTAAAAAAAATGCTGTTATAGAAAACCAGACTAAAAAAATAGAAAATAAGAAAAAAATTTATTTTATTTAAAAAAAAGCGTGGGGTGCATGGTATCGCCTCGGTGTGTAATGTACTATATAATTATTGATACCATGCACCCCACGCTTTTTTTTAAATAAAATACATTTTTTTCTTATTTATTTTTTTAGTCTGATTTTCTATAAAAGCGTGTTTTTTAGTTTTTTTAAACTATTATTTATTTCCTACTTTTTAGAGTGATTTATTTATAAAAGCGTGTTTTTTTAGTTTTTTTAAACTATTATTTTTATTTTCTTGCAAATTGAAAAATGGAATAATCTTATCAAATTAAGTAATCATAATCTACGACCCCAAAAACCCCCACATACCAATTTTGAATAGAATCAGACCATAATCACAAAACTCGGCCGCCTTTTGGAACCGCCATTTCGAATTTTCAATTTTACAAAAGAATCATAATATTCGACCCCAAAAACCCCCACATACCAATTTTGAATAGAATCAGACCATAATCACAAAACTCTGCTGCCATTTTGAAGCCGCCATTTTGAATTTTTCAATTTTTACAAAAGAATCATAATATTCGACTCCAAAAACCGCCACATACCAATTTTGAATAGAATCAGACCATAATCCCAAAACTCGGCCGCCATTTTAAAGCCGCCATCTTGAATTTTTCAATTTTTACAAAAGAATCATAATATTCGACTCCAAAAACCGCCACATACCAATTTTGAATAGAATCAGACCATAATCCCAAAACTCGGCCCCATTTTAGCCGCCATCTTGAATTTTCCAATTTTCACAAAGAATCATAATATTCGACCCCAAAAACCCCCACATACCAATTTTGAATAGAATCAGACCATAATCACAAAACTCGGCCGCCATCTTGAATTTTCCAATTTTTACAAAAGAATCATAATATTCGACCCCAAAAACCCCCACATACCAATTTTGAATAGAATCAGACCATAATCACAAAACTCGACCGCCAATTTAAAACCGCCATCTTGAATTTTCCGATTTTTACAAAAGAATCATAATATTCGACCCCAAAAACCTCCACATACCAATTTTGGATAGACTAAGACCATAATCACAAAACTCGGCCACCATTTTAAAGCCGCCATCTTGAATTTTTCAATTTTTACAAAAAAATCATAATATTTGACCCCAAAATGGAACCCTGTGGTACCCCCGATCTGACATGACCTGCAAGGGATATTTGTACGAACTGTGTTCTATAGGCAAGTTAGGAGGAAAAGAATTCAACTGCGATCTTGTCCAACCCGTAATACTTTAATTTTGAAGGGAGTAACTTATGGTCGATAGTGTTGAATGCTTTGGAAAAATCCAACAGCACCAGCACTGTCGCCTTTTTTCTTGCTGCAGATAAGTTACATTCATTGATAGTAATCTTGAAAGAGGAGTAATATTGTGAATACATTGATTTTATCCGTTCATAAGTTGCCACTGGAAAAAAGGATTTGATGATTTCCAATAACTTCTCACTCGTAAAATCTGGATGCAATTTAATAAAAAGGTAAAAAAAACTTTATTTGGCGCCATCTCACTGTGCCTAACATAACTTTGTCAGGAGTAACCATACCACTGAAGCCATCCATATCGATGCTTGGTATTACTATCAGCAATAACCTTTCCTGGGAAAATCACGTGAGGTCCATTGCCAAAAGTGCATCCCAAAAACTTGGTTTTTTGTTTCGTGCCAAGAGCTATTTCCCCCCCAGTCAGCTGCTTATGATGTATAAGGCACAGATCCGACCTGTCCTGGAATACTGTTCCCATATTTGGAGTGCGGCACCTAAACATATCCTGAGGCTATTGGATTCTGTCCAAAAGAGGGCAATTCGTCTCGTCGGTGATGCCTCGCTTACAAACTCGCTCACTTGTCTGGAACACCGTAGAAAAGTTGGCGATTTGTCTCTATTTTATAGATATTTTCATGGGCGATGCTCTTCTGAAATATCAACAATCGTTCCTGCTTTGGCAGTCTCTTCGAGATCAACCCGTCAAGTTCAGTCATCACACCCCTTCGTGGTCACTTTGGAGACCTGCAGAACATCACTTTCCAAAGACTCGTTCAAACAACGACCAGCGAGGCTTTGGAACTCATTGCCTAGGGAGGTGTTCCCCGAGGCATACAACCTTCAGAAATTTAAGAAGAACACCAACTCCTACCTTCTTTCCCTAGGTTCCCACGATGTTCTCTGAACATTACAGGATATCCCTTTTCGTGGGAACCAGAACATAAAAAGAAAAAAAAAAAAATATGTGGTGAGAGTTTTATTACCGCCAATGGTAGGCTTATTATCCGATCTTCTCTTCCGATATTTCACTGTGATATGAGGTTCTTCTCCATCTGAATCTATGATTTCCGACACTTTACTTCAGAAACAGCCAATGAAATAGCGTACGAAATTGAAGCGCTTGTTGAACCGAGTGATGTGGCTCCTTCAGTTTGTCCTTTAGGATTTTCCAAAAATATAAATTCAGCATTCGCACTAGTGGCATCTATTTGATGATCGCCTTTATCGATAGCTTCGAAATGTGGACTGTGGAAAATTGAAAGTTTTATCAGTAGAAACCTTCCCAGTACTAGAGACTTCGAATCCTCACCAGAGATAGCATTGCGGTTTATATACTGTGATGTAGATGGCGAGATGTATCGTAGATATGATTATGTATTTCGGATTTCAAAACTTCGCTCCTTCAGAGAACATGCTATTGATATACAGGGTATTTTTTGCGTATGTCCATATGTCCTGCATTTTCGATGATTTTTCAACTCATTCTCGACAATTTTCTGAAAATATACCAATTTTTTTTCATTCAATTCTTCGATGGATTGTAAAAAGAAAAAAATGCAGAATTTCTATCTTACTACCAACTACTAGAAAATTTTATTTCTCTTGATACAGCTTTGAGGCCTCATTCGAGAGGTTTTTCTTCAACCAAATGCCCGTTTTTTGTTATTTTATTAACAGGGTGTTGCTAAATAAGTGCGGAAGTTTCAAGGGGGTGATTCCCTGTCGAAAATTGAAGGGGGTCTCTCATGTTAACAAGAAAAGTTACCCGCTTCCAAAAATGAGGAAAAAATATTTTATTTCTTGAAATTGCTGAAGAGTTGAAGGAATAGCATTTTGTGGGCATGTTCTACCAATAAAAAAGCTACCTATGAATATTTTTTAAATTTTGTTGTGATCTTTTAAAGGGGTGAAACATGCAACCCCTATTCCATTTATTACCCGAACTTTTTAACGGGACGAAACTTCTTGATTTAAAAATATGTGTTGAGAAGAACAGTCCATTGCGAAAGTTTTTCAACTTCTGTGTTGTGTCTGTAAAAGCAATAGTTTCCTAATAAAAAAATTAAATACAACATTGTGCATGAACGGATCTTCTGTAAATGGAATTGAAAAAATCTAGTAGGTGGCTGTCACATTTTGTTTGCACAACTTGTGACTTCATTCGTAGTATTTTGAAACTATTCCGCTTGTTTTAACTTTCAAGGTAGTTCCGCCATGAGACAGTTGAATTAGGAAATTATTTTCGACGGAATCGAAAAATTTCAAACGACTTTTTGATTTGAAACGCGAAAAAAAAAATTTTTGAATGAGGGCACTTGCCCCCCCAATCGACTCTAGAAAATTTCTTCGTTATAGAAAGTCGGCGACTCGAAAAATTCTCCGAAAAGCGCGACAAAAAAAAAATTCAGACCCGGGCCCCCCTCCCCCCTCACTAGAAATCATACGTCATGGCAAAAAATTATCGTTTTTCGATAAAACTTCAATGGACTTTTTTGTAGTACTCTTTTTGAACTTTTTTTTTTGGGGTGAAGGAGGGGGGTATCGTTAAAATCGATGGGGTCGACTAGGAGAAGGAGTTTTTTTATCGCGTTCAGACCTTCGAATGGTCCCCCGTCCTTCTTTGAAAAGTCCCCTGGCACAATCCGCATTTCTCTACGACCCCCCCTTTAGGCTGTGCGCTTCCCCGTGGACTATTTTGAATACCGAGAGTAGTTTTGATTATATCTGTCAAACTAGATGGTCAATAACTTTGTTTTTATTCACAATATCTGTGATATCCTGCTCTAGCTCCTCCTCGTTTTTCATAAACTCCTTAATTGTAGTACTAACGGTAGAATTAATAATGTGCGCTTCCCCGTGGACTATTTTGAATAACGAGAGTAGTTTTGATTAAATCTGTCAAACTAGATGGTCAATCACTTTGATTTTTTTTCACAATATCTGTGATATCCTGCTCTAGCTCCTCCTCGTTTCTCATGAATTTCTTAATTTTAGTACTAACGGTAGAATTAATAATGTGCGCTTCCCCGTGGACTATTTTGAATAACGAGAGTAGTTTTGATTATATCTATCAAACTAGATGGTCAATCACTTTGATTTTTTTTCACAATATCTGTGATATCCTGCTCTAGCTCCTCCTCGTTTTTCATAAACTCCTTAATTTTAGTACTAACGGTAGAATTAATAATGTGCGCTTCCCCGTGGACTATTTTGAATAACGAGAGTAGTTTTGATTATATCTATCAAACTAGATGGTCAATCACTTTGATTTTTTTTCACAATATCTGTGATATCCTGCTCTAGCTCCTCCTCGTTTTTCATAGACTCCTTAATTTTAGTACTAACGGTAGAATTAATAATGTGCGCTTCCCCGTGGACTATTTTGAATAACGAGAGTAGTTTTGATTATATCTATCAAACTAGATGGTCAATCACTTTGATTTTTTTTCACAATATCTGTAATATCCTGCTCTAGCTCCTCCTCGTTTTTCATAAACTCCTTAATTTTAGTACTAACGGTAGAATTAATAATGTGCGCTTCCCCGTGGACTATTTTGAATAACGAGAGTAGTTTTTATTAAATCTGTCAAACTAGATGGTCAATCACTTTGATTTTTTTTCACAATATCTGTGATATCCTGCTCTAGCTCCTCCTCGTTTCTCATGAATTTCTTAATTTTAGTACTAACGGTAGAATTAATAATGTGATGTTTGCCTATGCTTGGTCCATATGTTACGTGTTAATTGAGTCAACTTCAATTATATATATATCTCTGGTTCGGGATGGTGAAACTTGTTAAACAATACGTATGCCATATTTTAATAATTTCCTGATTCAACTGTCTCGTGGCGGTACTACCTTAATGTAGGCATGTACCATGTTTTGTTTTAATAGCATATCAAATTAAAAGTACAAACGAAATAAAATTATGTATATTACAACAAAGAAAAAGGCAACAAGATCAAACGGAACGGAGTTATAAAAACTGCTCGAAATGAACACCTCCAACCGTCACGCAGGAATCAAGTCTTCGTCTCTTAGACTGGCGCAAACGTTGAAATATTCCTGGTGGGTTTTGGATTGTCTCGCAGGCTGCAATGATGCGATTCCTTGAATCATTCACACATGCAATGGGGATCGTATAAACTAAGGACTTCAGGTGACCCTAGATGCAAAAGTCCAAGGGGCTTAAGTCTGGAGATCTGGGAGGCCAAGGTTGAGGTCCTGCTATGCCTTTCCAACGATTTGGATACAAGTCGTCCCAGTACTGACGAGCAGTTATGCTGAAATGGACAGGCGCACCATCGTGCATAAACCACATTCGTGGTCGAATAGCTAGTGGAATATTTTCATGTGAAATGGGAAGCTGCTCCTGGAGAAAAATTTGTATAGGTTGCACCAGTTAGCCTTAACGATAGAAAATACGGTCCAATAATATTTTCGCCAATAATTCCGACCCACACGTAAAGTGAAAATTTATATTGATACCGACCTTCTTGAATTGTATGTGGGTTATCTTCGGCCCATAGATGATTGTTATGGAAATTTGTAATCCCTTGCCTTGAAGAGTTGGATTCATCAGTGAATATTACGTTTTCTAAAAATTTAACATTTTTGGTAATCATTTGAAGACTCCATCGACATAAGTCTACTCGATGGGAAAATCTAGCAGCAATTGTTGATCCTTTAAAGTTTTCCAGGTAAGTTTATTGCTAACATCAAGTGTGTTAGCAGTCTGCCTTGTACTTAATTCTGGACGATCTTCAATCATACTGAGAAGCTCTTCTTCCAGTGCCACCGGTCTTATTACTCGTGGACGACCACAATCAGTTGTTCGTTTTTGGAAAGTCCCTCTTTCACAGAGACGTTGGTGAAGATGTGGAAAAATTGTGTGATATGAGGTATCACGCGGTGAGGATAAATCTCTGCATAGAGCCGTCTAGCTTTCCATTGGCACGACCATACATGAAATGCTTATCGGCCATTTCAGCCTTAGTGTAATTATTCATATTGAAGATTCAAAAGATACAATTGAACTTCCAACTACCACAAAGCGCTTGACAGCCACATACCAGATTTTCTCGATTTTAAAATACTATTATTGAGGCTCAAGTTGTGCAAACAAAACGTGACAGCCACCTACTGGATTCTTTCGATTCCATTCACAGAAGATCCGTTCATGCACAATGTTGTATTTTTTTTTATCTTAAACTCTCCAGCAATTTCAAGAATAAAAATATTTTTTCCCATTTTTTTTATCTATTGCTTTTACGGACACAACATAGGAGTTCAAAAAGTTTCGAAATGGATTGTTCTCCTCAACACATATTTTTAAATTGAGAAATTTTGTTTCGTTAAAGAGTTCTGGTGAAAAATGGAATAGGGGTTGCATGTTTAACCCCTTCAGAAGATCACAACAAAATTAAAAAAATATTCATAGGTTGCTTTTTTTATTGGTAGAACATTCCCACAAAATGCCATTTTTCCAACTCTTCAGCAATTTCAAGAAATTTTTAATTTTTTTCCCATTTTTTTGAACTATTGCTTTTACGGACACAACACAGGATTTCAAAAAGTTTTGCAATCAATTGTTCTTCTCAACAAATATTTTTAAATTGAGAAATTTTGTTTCGTTAAAAAGTTCTGGTAAAATATGGAATAGGGGTTGCATGTTTAACCCCTTCAAAAGATCACAACAAAATTAAAATGATATTCATAGGTAGCTTCTTTTTATTGGTGGAACATTCCCACAAAATGCCATTTCTGCAACTTTTTAAATTGAAAAATTTTGTTTCTTTAAAAAATTCTGGTGAAAAATGAAATAGGGGTTGCATGTTTAACCTCTTCGAAACATCACAACAAAATTAAAAAAATATTCATAGGTAGCTTCTTTTTATTGGTGGAACATTCCCACAAAATGCCATTTCTGCAACTCTCCAGTAATTTCAAAAAAAATTTTTTTTTCCATTTTTTAACTATTGCTGTTACGGACACAACACAGGATTTCAAAAAGTTTTGCAATTACTCGTTCTTCTCAACACCTATTTTTAAATTGAAAAGTTTTGTTTCTTTGAAAAGTTCTGGTAAAAAATGGAATAGGGGTTGCATGTTTAACTCCTTCTGAAGATCACAACAAAATTGAAAGGATATTCATAGGTAGCTTTTTTTTATTGGTAGAACATTCCCACAAAATGTCATTTCTTCAACTCTTCAGCAATTTCAAGAAAAAAAAAAAACATTTTTGAAAGCGTGTAATTTTTCAAGGAAAGGCCTAAGAGCTTTTGTTTATAGGAAAGCCCCCCTTTAATTTTCGACAAGGAATCACCCCCTGAAAACTCTCGCATTTATTTGGTAACACCCTGTGTAATGACATGCCAATAGTTTATCAAACTGACAAAGATCACATTTTTTTTTTAATCAGAACAAAACCGTTTAATCTATGATAAACAATTGATTGATAATAAAAACACTGAGAAAACTTCAAGCATTAGTCAGCAATGAATTACGAAATACCCCCTTCCGTGTTGCTGAGCACCGATTTTTCGTAAAATGACAGTCCAAGGTTAAGCTAATACGCGTGATCTCAAGTGATCTGCTAAGTGGGCCAGATTAGGAAACTGGCGTCGAAAGCTTTGATGCTGGTAAACTCGTTCATTGGGTTGAAAAAATATCGATCTCACCAAAAATATAAATGTGAGGAGGCCAAGTTCGGTACAAGCGACGTTGGGGGGTTGTAGCATTAGGAAAAAACATAATTAAAAAAAATTAAGACAAGCTTTCATACAAATGCACTAAAAAAAATCCTTTAATTGTTTTACCTAGGTTATTCTGTGAGTACCACATTCATAATCTTGCAGCGCAATGATACCTACTTTATATTCGCGGCAAGCTTGTGAATCTGCTACTCACAGAATAACCTAGGTCAAACAATTACGGAAATTATTATTTCCTTTTCAGTGGATTTGTATGAAAGCTTCGGTGGACCAGTACCACAAAGAGCAAGTCCAGAAATGAACTAGATAAAGAACAACGACTGGCTTGTCTAGGAATAACAAGTGCCATGAGGACGATACCTACTTGAGCTCTAGAAGTTCTACTAGGACCACCACCTCTGCACCTTGTCATTGAGCATGAAGCCATGCGTGCTGCATACAGACTCAAAGGCGCAAGCCAATGGATCTGTACTGAGGCAGACCATGGACACTCAGCTATCTGGAACAGGGCAAAGGAAGGATGTCCAGTCATATAAATGGAAAGAGACAGTACCTTGCCTGTTCTGGGTTTCGGAAAAGAGCCCATTATAATCAGCTCCACAAGGGAGGAATGGAAAGACAAGCGCACGACAGACCTCCAAACCATGGATCAACCTAGTACACAGATGGATCAAGATTTGGGGGAATTTCCGACGCAGGGGTTTACGAAGAAGGAACAAAGAGAGAAATCTTAGTTCCCTTAGGCAAATGTGCCTCGGTGTTCAAGGCTGAAGTATATGCTATACTCACCTGTGTCCAGGAAAACCTCGACAATGAAAGTCGAGGGCCTACTGCCATCTACTCCGACAGCAAAGCTGCTAGTAGGCTGCGTTAGGCGCAAATAGGATCCAAACTGGTGCCCGAGTGTAGAAACGCCATAGAAAGTTTATCAAAAACAAGCAAAATCAGCATCATATGGATCCCGGGACACTCAGGTATCCCCGGGAACGAGGATGCAGACATATTAGTCAAGATAGGATCGAGAACGACCCCAGTCGGACCTGAACCCATCTTGGGAATACCCAGCAGCCTGCCAATCTCAAATATGGAGGAACTGCTACGAAAGCAGTTCTTCGAAACATGGCAAGAGGCGCCAGACATGAGGCAATCAAAGCTCCACATGGAGGGGCCTTCGAAAAAAATGTCTAAAGAGATCCTGTCACTGAACAGACGGGCCATCAATACTGTGACTGGGCCCCTAACGGGACATAATCACCTGAATAGGCACATGGAGCTCATCGGGATCACAGATGATCCCCTATATAGATGGTGCCTGGAAGATGACGAGTCATCGTCGCACATCCTCACTGAGTACCCAGCTTTGGTGCACCAGAGGGAGATCAACCTTGGGAGCATAATTGTGAACCCAGAGGACGTCAAGGAGATTCAGCTGAGTTGCTAAATTTTGTCAAAGAAATCGGCATGCCCAGCTGAGTTTCTCAGAACAAGTGGGCGCACAATGGGCCCAAATAGAGAGGCCTACGTGCCCGCGGTTTTTCGGAACCAGCCCACCTTGTGCGAAGAAAAATAAGCTTGCCTCAATAATTTTTTCAATTGTTTTCATTCAATTTTTTTTAGTCATTCATGAAATCCGTTATCTCATTGAATTCTGACTGACTGACTGAATCTCCGACCCAAAAAAGCCACATTCCATTTTTGAATAGAATCGGGCCATAATAACAAAACACGTCGCCATCTTGGATTTATGAATTTTGACAAAAACATCATGATGTCCGACCCCAAAAACCCCCCTACACCAATTTTGAATAAAAATAACAAAACTCGTCGCCATCTTGGAATTCGTTGATTTTGTCAAAAAAAAATCATGATCTCCGACCCGAAAATCCCCCTCATACCAATTTCTATTGATATCGGGCTATAACTAAAAAACTCGTCGCCATATTGGCTTCGAATCATAAATTTCGACAGGACCCTGGACATCATCTAAGATTGAAGCACTTGTGAAGACAAATCAAACGAGCCTAAACTCGATGTGGTTTCGTCGATTCGTTACAGAGTTCCTGTAGATGACTCACGACTCCATCATCGGGACCCTGGACCAGCTCTATGACATCATCATATTGCATTGTCATCTGATTTATATATGTTATATGCAAAATTTCAGGTCCGTCATCCTGAAGCTGCCATCTTCAATTTAAGAATTTTGACGATAAATAAATAATCTTCGACTAAACTCATAATCTGCAACCCCAAAAACCAATTTTGATCAGAAACGATCCATATTCACAAAACTCGTCCCCCATTTTGGAGCCGCCATCTTGAATTTATGAATTTTGACAAAAAATTCATAATCTCCGACCACAAAAACCCCACATACCAATTTTGAATAGAATTTCAAAACTCGTCCCCCATCTTGAATTTCACTAATCGAAACCAAACTTCACAAAACCGTGAAAAATTAAGGTATGTTTTGCTTCAACTGGATCATAAAAATTAAATTCATATTACTTAATGTGTTCTATATTTTGAGCAGGCTGAGATTTCAAACGAACAAGATTATATATTATGAGCCACACTTTAAATTATATGTACAAGAATCCCAATTCGAAAATTCTCCGCAGCCTCCTTGATCACTTACTAACAATATTCCCATAAAACAGAAACATAGGAGGCGACACGACTTTCAACTTTACTGCCGTATTCTGGGTTGCAAGTAACCTTCCTAGTGATTTATACAACACAGGGTAGGCTGTGACACTCCCCTTTGCTTAGTTGAAAAAAATATCATAATTTCCGAAAACCTCCACATAACAATTTTGAATTGAATCGGACTAGAATCACAGAGATTATCCGCCATCTTGGAGCCGCCATTCCGATTTTATGAATTTTGACAAAAAACTCATAATCTTCATTCTCGAAAATCCCCAAAGAACAATTTTGAATCGAATCGGACCAAAAACACAAATCTCGTCCGCTATCTTGGAGCCGCCATTCTGTTTTTTCTCTAACTGAAATTCCATAATGCATTTTCACGGTACTATGAACACCTGCCACATTTCACGTTGATCGGACAACTAGAAGTGAGTCAATGGCTCTCAACCAATTTAGATCATTTTTCGGGATATTGTGGTACTACACTAGAAGTTACAGATGCAAGTTAAAATTAGTCTCTCTGCCTAGTTTCAGAGATATGAATTTTTAAATATCATAAAAATGGCTGTTTTACTAAAACATAATAAGGTTCACTTATCCAAAAGTATTATTTTTAGACTATTAGTAACTAAATAATAGCATAGTTGGTTTGAAGGAAGTAAAATGACATGTTAGTCAGTCTGTCGTTAAGACAAAAGAAGCCGCCTATGATACAGGGTGGGTCAAAAATAGCGACAATTTAGCTTATTTCGGACCGAGCATTTTCCATCAGGGAATGCAGGGTCTGCTTACCGAAACCACAAATGTGCGGCTGGCTTCTGTTTGTTGACTCCGTTGATTTGTCGTCTACCAAGTGTTGTTCATCCTTGCACTTCTTCGCCGTACTGATGAGGGCCGAAAGCCCAAAACACGTGTCTACTGCTAACACTTCTCTTTGAGGGCTATGTCCATTGAATTTCTTCCATTTTGTTTTTAACAGTCCCTTTCATCTTTATGATCCTGGACTCGGATGTCACGCAGCTGCCTCCGTGGTGACGTTGGTTGTTGCCCTGGAATGCAGGGTCTGCTAACCGAAACCACAAATGTGCCGCTGGCTTCTGTTTGTTGACTCCGTTGATTTGTCGTTTACTACCAAGTGGTGTTCATCCTTGCACTTCTTCACCGTACTGATGAGGGCCGAAAGCCCGAAACACGTGTCTACGTTTAACACTTCCCTTTGAGGACTATGTCCATTAAATTTCTTCCATTTTGTTTTTATATATATCAATATATATATGTATATATATATGTATATATATATGTATATATATATGTATATATATGTATATATATATTTATATAATTTGAATTGTAAAATTAATGTTGTTAATTTTTCTTGCCCCGCGTTGGCGACAAATTGTAATGAAATTTGAATTGTAAAATTAATGAATTTTGTTATTATTTGATTTATTATTATTTTCTTACAAATATATTTTTTTGCACCGCGTTGAGCACCAATTGCAATGAAATGTGATTTAAAAAAAAATAATTGTGTTTGATTTTTTTTCCCGCTTTGGGCTACAAATTGATATGATATGTGATAGATAATTATTTTCGTCCTTTCTTGAGAGCCAAATGTTATGATAATTATTTTCACCCTGTATAATATATTGTAATGTAATAATAATTGCTGCCAATTGTTATTACCCTTTCTTACCACGACTTAACTCAGTTGGTACGCCTTTCGTCTCGGATAGCCGGTCCTGGCAATAAAGCCACTGCCCTGTCTTGATGTCAATTTCGATTCAGTGTTTATAGGTAAAATATTAGCATGTCATTGTGGAAAATGAACCAGAAAGTATCGAAAAACAATTAGTTCCTTTATTCAGGAAAACTTATATTCACCTGGCCTGAGATAGATAACTTATACTATGATCAATTGACAAATGTTTATAGACAATAATGAGATACAGTGATGTATACAGTATACATAGCCTCACCTTTTCTTTGAGGTTGGAAGAATTATTTTATAGTTCAATACCAAAATAAAATAGAGTTCTTCAAATACGATACGAGTTACGTTGTAAGGTTATTCAGTTTGTGTGTTTACTGAAAAAAAGTTTATACCTGGAGCTGGAACTGTCGCTGTTACAATACACGCCAAGAATCTAAAATCCCTTTTCAATCTACTGCTCTCAGGGACTCTCCATTACAGAAGGATCCATACAAATCCCAGAAGTCAGCTTGTAAACAGTTTTATGTGGAGTACATAAAAGGTAATCTTGTTTTCTCCTATTTATTTTTGTCGAAATTCTCTTGAGGTTGAATTGGTTAGTTTCTTATAGACAAAATACCTTGTACTCGTGAAAATCTTGAAAAGCTCTTGAAAGGAATCTCTCCTAAAACATGTACGTGGCGTCGTTTTTTTCTATTTTTTTTATCTCTCTCTGGCTTTGTTTTTTCATCCCCTGGATACCATTTCTGTTTTGTCCATTTTATTTGAATTTTCAAACTCGCGCACTTTCTTGTCACATTATCACTCTTTTGGGGTTATTTGAAAAAACTTATGAACTAAAATATTTTACCTTTCTTATAAACTATATACAATATTTGATGATAATTGTCTTTGACATTCCACAGTTCTTATTTTTCCACAATTTCAAATCTTACATCTGACCATACTGTTCCTTGATTGGCTATTGTCATCAAGAAGTTTGTTGTTCTCCCATTGGCTATTTTTAGTTAGATACAATTCCATATACTGTATGTTTCAAGCTTATAATTTTGTTGATCACATTTAATTCAGAATGATTTAGCAAATCTAGACTCTTTTGTTGTATTTTGAACAATTATAGGTTGTAATCATTTTGACAATGTATGAAAATGATTGCATTATAGTATTTGTATATTTTTACCTATCAATATTATACAGAGGCTCCATGAAGGAAATAGAATCTCAAAAATATGCAAAAACAATATCTCATGAACTACTAACTATTAAGTAATTATTATTTTTGTGGGTTTTTTATGAAATTATTTCTTTTTTCCTTTTAAAATATATTACTGGTCCTTCATAACATAACAATATATATATATATATAAATATATACACACACACATAAATATATATATATATATATATATATATATATAAATATATATATTATATATATATATATATATATATATATATATATATATATATATAACAGGTGTCAACGAATCTGTTAGACAAGTCATAACTTCTAGAATATTAGGTGTATTAAAATGAGATTTGGTATAGATGAATGGTATGTGAGGAGGAGAGTTTTCGCATATATTTCATTTTCCGGTCACTTCCGGTTTCACCGGAAACTAATCTGAGGACCTCAGGTGATGTCAGAAAATTACAATCGCAGAGTTTTAGTGACTAGTATGATAGATAGGAATAAGACAAGTTGGCATAGTTACATTTCCGTGTCTAAATATAATTTTTCAAATGACGGCCATTTTTTAACAAGCATTTTCCGAAAAAAGATTTTTTGACGAATCTAACGATTCTAATTTATTTGCGATTGGATTAAAAATAAGAACATAAATTATATATTACTAAGGAAAATACTGGGTAATACTTTATTTACTTTTGTCAAGCGTGCCATAGATGATAATTCATTTACTTTCACTGTAGTAAATTTTCAAAGTGCATTCCTCTTTGGTCAAGACACATTTCAGCTCAATTGTTTCTCTCAACACGTTTCGTAACATTTGAGGAGTTATACTTCTAAATGCCCGCAGAATTCTTTCTTCTGGTATTTCAAGCGTAGCTGGGGCTGTTGCATAGTAAACCTTTTCTTTAACATATCCACAAATAGAAAAATTGAGCACAGTAAGATCCGTTGAGCGGGCAGGCCACCGTACTGGACCATTGGTTGCAATAACTTGATTATTTATCAAAATGCTCTTGTTAGAAAGCAATGGAAAATCTGGCAACTATGTTAGATGTTTGTTTGAAGGTTGTAGACGATGTGGTAGCTTGATTACTATCGTTTCGGACGTCCATCGTCTTAATGTATTTGAAAAGGTTTTCACGACGTTTCGAATGCTTGTATCTGCAATCGTCTTCAGGTGAATACTGACAAGTTTAGGTGCTACTTACCAATTTATATGACTGTCGGCGCAATGATGCGTGCAATTCCGCCATGTGCAGCGGTGCGTGTAATTTCGCGTGGTGTGGTGGTGCGGGAAGTTTCGCGCCTCTGCAGCCCGCCAGAAAGAGCAATCAGGGGTTTCCATACGTTCTTGATCTCAACGCTTGGTTGACTAAAGGCGTTATTGGATTCGATGTAGGCGGCCTCTTTGAACTTTCGTTTGAACCAATGCTCCTCTCTATGTAGAACACTTGCGTCGTCCCATAGAACTCGATGGTGCTCAGTCCAGGCGTGGTCAGCGATTCCCGATTTCGATATTTCTCCACGTTGAGTCCATTTCTTGTGCTTATCCAGTCTTACCGATAACGGTCTCTTTGTCTCTCCAATGTAGGAATCTCCGCATTCACATGGAACTTCATAAATGCAATTCTTACTGATTTCATTTTTGTAGTCAGGTTTGGTCTTGGTCAGGAAACTCCGTAAAGTCAAGTCGACGGACTCCCGATGGGATTTCTCTTTCTCCAATCATCGCCAACATATACATGGAGTGGTTCGAGGAATTGGCTATACGGGAGGCAGAATACAAACCAAAGCTGTGGTTGAGGTACGTGGATGACACCTTCATTGTATGGAATCACGGATTTCTTCTCAGGAATTAACAGAATCAGGGATTCGATCAAGTTCACGATGGAGATGGAAACCAACAGTGCCTTACCCTTCCTCGATGTGAACGTTGAGAGAATAGGCAATGAAATTCGCACCTCCGTCTACAGAAAGAAGACACATACGGGGCAGTACCTCAGTTACAGCTCCAACCATCCGAGTTCGACGAAGAGAGGGATCGTGAGAACATTGGTGGAGAGAGCGACGCACATATGCAACGACGTGGAGTCACTAGATGCCGAATTAAACCACATCAGAGAGGACCTCCACCGGAATGGATATCCCAAGAAGAAGTATTGAAACAACTCCGGAGAACGAAGACATCTGAAGAGCAACAACAAAGCACAGTGATCTGCCTTCCGTACATCAGAGGTGTTTCCGAGAAGATCAGAAGGATCGGAAACAAGTTCAACATCAAGAGCTGCTTCCAATCCGGTAGAACTTTACGGAGTTTCCTGACCAAGACCAAACCTGACAACAAAAATGAAATCAGTAAGAATTGCATTTATGAAGTTCTATGTGAATGCGGAGATTCCTACATTGGAGAGACCGTTATCGGTAAGATTGGATGAGCACAAGAAATGGACTCAACGTGGAGAAACATCAAAATCGGGAATCGCTGACCACGCCTGGACTGAGCACCATCGAGTTCTATGGGACGACGCAAGTGTTCTATATAGAGAGGAGCATTGGTTCAAACGAAAGTTCAAAGAGGCCGCCTACATCAAAGCCAATAACGCCTTTAGTCAACCAAGCGTTGAGATCAAGAACGTATGGAAACCCCTGATTGCTCTTTCTGGCGGGCTGCAGAGGCGCGAAACTTCACGCACCACCACACCGCGCGAAATTACACGCACCGCTGCACATGGCGGAATTGCACGCATCATTGCGCCGACAGTCATATAAATTGGTAAGTAGCACCTTAACTTGTCAGTATTCACCTGAAGACGATTGCAGCATTCGAAACGTCGTGAAAACCTTTTAAATACATTAAGACGATGGACGTCCGAAACGATAGTAATCAAGTTACCACATCGTCTACAATCTTCAAACAAAAAAAATTACAGTGTGTTTGGGACATGAAAAAGTAAGTTTCCACCAAATTTCGTGAAAAAATTTTTTTTTTTGTGAAAGGTTAAAATAAAAAACCAAAAACTTGGTTATTTGAATTTTTCACATAAATTTTAAGATTATGTGAAAAAAGTGTGAATACAATAGTTGTAGAACTTTTTATTACCTACAACTTTTTTCCATAGGACTTGTAGTTTTGCCAGAAATCGAGATAAACCTTTTTTTACCATTGAAAACTCACCCCCTTCCACTTCCCGACCACAGATCGCCCGTAAATTATTTTTCCTTTCATTTTTGTTATATTCTCTTCCTTTTCCCAATGGGTTTCATTCTACCATAATTTTTTTTGGTTTGAAAAATTATCGACCCTGGTCACTTAAACTTTGCGATTGTAATTTTCTGACATCACCTGAGATCCTCAGGTTAGTTTACGTCCGATCATGGCCACCTCGATGCAATATCAAAAGTGACTCTAAAAAAATGAAGTAGGCGTAAAAACTCTTCAGAATGTCACATTCTGATCCAGAATTGTCTCAGAAATCAAAAAATGTTACAATATACAGGGTGATCTATTTAAAAATTCAAATCCGGAGCCATTTCCGGTGAAACCGGAAGTAAACGGAAAGTGAAAAATATGCGAAAACTCTCCTCTTCACATACTATTTACCTGTACCAAATCTCATTTTCATACACCTAATATTCTAGATTGTCTAATAGATTCGTTGACACCCGATTATTCCTTTTTTACAGATTAGCTGTTCTATTAGATTCAATTCAAGGAACAATGGTATCTTGTGACTTTCCATTGGCATATTCATTTCCAATGCTTTGATTTCACCAACAATTCTTTTTCACTCGTATATTCTAAGTGTCCATTTACATAAATTGAGATCACCTTGATTATATAGTGTTTCATATTTCGATATATCCAAGATTAAGGTCGTCTAATGAGTGAGTTCGAGATTGTATGATGTGATTATTTTTTTGTGTGGATTCATTCAATGTCAACAACAGCTCATCTAGATTTCACAACATACTACGAATATCTTGATGTATACACTTCATTGATCTTGTTTTTCTGAGAACTTGAATTTTGAACGATTTATGAAACAATAGCATTATTTTTATAATCTCACATGTGTGGATCCATCTTTTATCTGATATGTATTGATAAAAAAATTCCTAAGCTGGGATATTACCAATTATTTAGCACCCAGAATCTAGGCTTCATTACAAAACGACCTAAGAAATATAAAAAACTACCGAACGTTAAAAAAAGAACTGAAAAATGGATTGCCAAAGACAGACTTATATTTACCGAAATTGTTAACCAGAGATAAACACATATAACTGAGCAATTTATGATGTATATAAGTGTGTATATGTAT
This sequence comes from Gonioctena quinquepunctata, assembly GCA_018342105.1. Classification (NCBI taxonomy): domain Eukaryota; kingdom Metazoa; phylum Arthropoda; class Insecta; order Coleoptera; family Chrysomelidae; genus Gonioctena; species Gonioctena quinquepunctata. The sequence goes on from JAFIRS010000159.1 coordinate 994,936, forward strand.
GTGCATATGAGTGTTTTTGTATATATCATGCATATTTCATAACTCTTCTTTATTAGTACTCGAAAATTACCCCAATTGAGACTGGAAAATTACCCCGATTGTATCTAGAAAATTACCCTCTAATATATGTAAAATCTCAATGAGAAGACCCCATTTATGATCTAATGTATTAACCCACAATTTTCTACCATTTTTAAAAATTTTTACAATTTTTTTAACAAACTTTACCTATTTTAATGTAATAATTTTCCTATGGAAATCACATACACAAGTAGTTAATAATACTTCTGTGACCCACCTGTATATTATGTATTATTATTATGATGAATAAACATATATTATTATTATAAGTGAAAACCTCAGATAAGAACTGTTCAATGTAAAGGAACAGAAATATAAAATAAAAAAAATAATGAAAAATTAAGAAAAAAATCAAGCCAAGCTTTCATTTATACAAATGCACTAAAAAGGAAACATTAATATATATTTCATTGTTTGATCTAGGTTATTGGATGAGTAACAGATTCAAAATCTTGCTGCGCAAAATTACGTATTTTGTATCCGCGGCAAGCTTTTGAAGCTGTTACTCACAGAATAACCTAGATCAGACAATGGAAGGAATCGTAAAAGCTTGATTTTAATTTTTTTTATAATTTTTATTTTCAACTTTTTAGTTCTGTTTTTATTACCAACTAATAAAAGCTTGTTTTTATATATTTTTTCGTTTATTTATTTTTTATTTTTGAATATTTATAATATTGAATAACTAGTATAGTATTCTCTAACTGATTTATTTTTGAATTTTGATTTCAATCTTCGACCCCGAGGACCCCTAGATACCAATTTTGAATAGAATCGGACCATAATCACAAAAGTTGTCCGCCATATGGTAGCCGCCATTTTTTTTTCTGAAAAAAAAATGCATAATGTCTTGTCACCGGAATGAAAACTTGCAAGATTTGATTATAGACAGACAGACACACAGATAGACACCGGGCCAGGTGGAACTAAAAATAAAAGCATGTAAAAAAAACCTTCGACCCCAGAAACTCCCACATACCAATTTTGAATAGAATCGGGCCATAATCTCAAAACTCGTCCACCGTTTTGGAGCCGCTATATTGAATTTTCGAATTTTGACAAAAAAATTATAATCTCCGACCATGAAAACCCCTAGATACCAATTTTGAATAGAATCGCACCATAATCACAAAACTCGTTCGCCATTTTGGAGCCGCCATATTGAATTTTTGGGTTTTAATGAAAAAAACATAATTTACGACCCCTAAAACCCCTAGATACCAATTTTGAATAGAATCGGATCATAATCACAAAAATTGTCCGTCATATTGGATCCGCCATTATGTTTTCCCTAAAAAAAAATTATAATGCTTTGTCACCGGAATTATGTACACCTGCCAAATTTCAAATCAATCGGACGATTAGAAGTAAGTCAAATTTAACTTGCAAAATTTGATTCCAGACAGATATACAGACAGACACCGTAACTGAAAATAAAAGCCTGTTGAAAAAAAAACTTCGACCACAAAAACCCCCACGTACCAATTTTGAATAGAATCGGGCCATAATCACAAAACCCGTCCGCCATTTAGAGCCGCCATATTGAATTTTTGGATTTTGAGAAAAAAAATCATAATCTCCGATCCCGAAAACGCTTAGATACCAATTTTGAATAGAATCGGACCATAATCACAAAAATTGTACGCCATATTGAGCAGCCATTTTGTTTTTTTCCTTATAAAATTTTTATAATGCATTGTCACCGGAATTATATAACAAATTTCTAATCAATGGGACGATTAGAAGTAGGTCAAAGGACCCCGCAAAATCCTTATGGAAAATGGCATATTCATGGATAATCATGAGAAACAGGTCATGTATAAATAGACACAACCTCAGTTTTACCTTGAAAGTGAAATTATACTTTATAGTTCAAAATAAATAAAGTAAAGTTCTTCTGATGTGATATGCGTTATTTGTGAAATTGTTCAGGACGTGATGTGCACTATGAAAGTTTATACCTGTCTGGAACTGTCGGTGTTCAAGATATACACCAGGATTTGGATTCCCTTTCACTCCAATGCTATCAGGAACTCCAATACCAAATAGAAGGAACCATTCCAATCCAAATATCAGCTTTCGAATACTTGTGTATGGTGTACAAATAAGGAAATATTGGTTTTTTGCTTATAATGTTGAAATTATTCCATTTTTCTTTCTCCAAAAATATATCGTGGCATTCTTTTCAAATTTATTTTCGATCTCCCCATGGCTTTGTTTGTTGCTCCTTAGGATACCAATTTTCCTCCTTCCTTTCCATTTGAATTTTTGAATTCGCGCACTAAATTGTCACATTTTACTGTTTGAGTTTATTTTTCATAACTTATACATAAAACTATTTTTCCATTCTTATTAACTATGTACAAATTTCAATAATAATTGCCTCTGACACTCTCCCGTTGTTATTCCCTCACAATTTTAAATTCTACATGTGACCATCTGTTTCCTGATTGGCTATTGTAATCAAGAAATTTGCTGTTCTACCATTGGCTACTTTTGATTAGCTACAATTTTATATACTGTATGTTTCAAATTTATAATTTTGTTGATCACATTTTACCCATGAAAATTTTGTAAATATAGACTTTTTGTTGTCTTTTGAACAATTATGGGTTATAATCATTATGACAGTGTATAAAATTGATTGTGTTATAGACATTTTTTATCTATCCATATTATACATAGGCATATAAAGGAAATAGAACTTCAGAAAATAATGTAAAAACAATCTCTTGAAACTAATAACTATTTAGTAATTATTCTTTTTGTGGGTTTTTCCTTTTAAAATTTATAACTGGTTTTTCATAACATAACAACATTCCTAAATTTATATTCAATAATTTTCTACTAGTTAGAAAATTTTGAATATCAATTTCTTTATTTACAGTTATTGAATCTACTTTAACTAATACTATTTTTTTTTAATTTCAGAAAACTACCTTGCTGGATTTACCACCAGTTCAAGAAAAACAAGTTCTACAACGATAACTATTATTTACAACTACTAGTACTATGTTATTTTGTTTCAGAAAAACTTGACTCTGGACTTCTTTTCAGATCACGAGAGAAACTTTTCAAGATAATATCATGTATGATATTTTATATTTTATTATTATCTTTTTACTGATATATAATTTTTTTATATTCTTTCGATTTCACAATTACTGGTACTGCTTTCAATTATACTGTTTTATTATTTTTCCTAACTCTTCCTTCAGTTGTTCTTTATATTCATATTGAATTGGATATTTTATTGATTTGAATCTCTCATATTATTGACTTTTATTTTGTGTACATACTCTTTCGCTTTTTCATCATTTATACATAATTAACATATTATATTCATTTATAATTCATTAATATACCTTCATTTTAATTATTAATATACCTTCATATTATTTATCAATATACCTTTATCAGCATCATCATCATATTTCTTATAATATACTTCTTTAGTATTATTATTATTATCATTTCCACTTTATTTCTCACATACATTCATTTTATACACAAAATATTTTTATCTTCATTTTTTTTCATTTTTCTTCAAAATTCACATTATTTATTATCCCTTCCTATATTTTTCCTTCTTTATAATCTATATTGTTTTTCACTTTACTTTATCTAACTAACCTGTACCAATTTTCTATCAACTTTTCTGTTTTTCAGTATTATGATTGTTATTCAATATTTTTCCTTTCTTTCTATACCTTTTTTATTCATGCGTTGTTTTGTTTCCTCTAATATTTTCTCTCATTGATGTATTTCTTTCTTTACGTTTTGTTTTTCTTTTATTTTCTTTTATTCAATTGTTTCTGAAATCCTAACTATCTATTAAATTATTTTTTTAACTTTTTTCCTTTTTTATTCCTAACTTACCTATTAAATTTGTTAAGCCTATAATTTATTATTACCTAATTTTTCTATTTATTATTTGTCTCTCCTTCTATGGAATCTTGCTTGTTTTGTAACTGCAAACCTATATTTCATTTCACAAATTTTCAATAGAAATTTCATGTTATTTTTCAACTATTTTCTTTTTTATAGATCCAAACTTTTTTCGTTTTTGATCATCATATTCATTCAAGTTCTTTTCTATTTTTATATTGGACATTTTACATACATTATTATTATTATTTCATTTTTTGTATTACTTTGCTTTATTTTGAAAATTTTTCATTTATGTTCCCTTTTTGCATTTCAAAATTTTTGTTAGCCACGTACATGTCATTCATTTTCATTATTATTATTTTATCATTTTCATTCCCTTTTTGCAATTCAAAATTCATCTTCACCATGTTTCTGTCATATATTTTACTTTTTGTTACTTTATTATTTACTTTACCCTTTTGCATCTGAAAATTTTTATTGTTCTCATTCATATTATCTATAAACTCATTACTTTTGTGATCAAGATTCATTTTTATATTTTGTATTTGTGTATCATTTTTCTCTAATAAACTGTTACTATCATCTGTTTTTTGTTTAACTACCTCATGAATTTTATTCTGCTCACAACTTGTTTCAAATGATTTACACATTCCTTCACTACTTTCTTTGGAACTTTTTTCCATTCTTTCCATACTTCCTATCTCTCTATCTGTGTTTTCTCTAAATCCATTTCTTATGAAATCTCTTAATCTCCTTCCTCCTGCCATATTTTCTTCTGACTTATCATTAATTTGTTTTACCATAAGCTCCATCATTGTCTGAAGCCTACTCTATGTCAAATCCATTTGTGTACTCTCACTTTTTATTTCCATCTCTCTCACATTACTACTCTCTCCTTGTTCCTGATCACCTCTCTCTCTCTACCTTCTGCACTTTCTTCCAAACCAACTTTCTTCTCTTAAATCCATTTTTTATTCACCAATATTTAGCCTTACACGTTTAAATGCCAATTGCCAATTGCCATTGTTCACCCAGTGTTATTAAGAAATAATATTTTTCCTTTACTTGCCCTTACTCTGCCTTGAAATGATATATTGCCCTTACTTTGCCTTGAAATGATATATTGCCCTTACTTTGCCTTGAAATGATATATTGCCCTTACTTTGCCACTACGTTGGAATAAATATTAAGAAATGATATACTGCCTTTTCTTGCCTTTTCCGCTGTGATAAATATTATGAAATGATATTTTGCCCTTACTTTGCCTTTACGTTGCGGTTACTCGCCTTTTTGCCTTTTCTCGCCCCAGTTTCCTAAAAAGGTGAATGTTTGGGCGGGGATTTTGGGCAATCGCGTTGTTGGACCGATTTTTATCAGAGGCAATCTTTCAGGAATTCTTTACAGAAATCTTTTAGAAACTGAAATTGAATACGACAAATTGTATTAAACAATCAGGAAGAGTTTGAAAATCGTGAAATCAAATTTCAGCAGGATGGGGCACCTCCCCATTTCGATCGCATGGCTAGATAGTTCCTCGATACAAAATTTCCTGGGCGATGGATAGGTCGCAGGGGAAGTACAGAATGCCCACCAAGATCTCCGGATCTTACACCTCTAGATTTTTTCCTTTGGGGGTATCTGAAGTCAAAAATCTACGCCACTGAATGCCGAACAATAGAAGAGTTGGAACGCAGAATAATAGATACATGTGAAGAAATAGATGAACAGACTTTCATCAACGTGAGTGAAGCTATTTATAATAGGGCACTTTATTGTCAAGATTTAGGAGGGGGCCACATTGAACACTTGATGAAATAATTGTTGGGGTTAAATAAAAGTGTTATTAAAAAATTAATTATAATTTTTGTGGCTAACTAATTTGTTTTGATTGTGAATTTACAGAACACATTCGTAGGCTTCGAGATTTTCCGGTACGCGGTACTGTTTATCCTTAATAAACTCTCTTTACGCCTCTTTTGAGTCGAATTCATTGAGAGATTTAACTACAAATTAATAACAACGTTTAAACTGTTGGGAATTATAAGCAGATATCGAACATGGAATAACATACGGGGTGTTCTATATTTTTTTTTTATTGAAGATGGCTTTCAGCCACCATTTCAAAACTTGTAGCTGTGATTTTTCCATGAATAAGTAGGTTTTTATCTCCTATTTGAGCCCTCCAAATTTCGTTGCGATATACCAGGTGGTTCAAAAATTAGTAGGGGGGGAACGGACTTTAGACGAGCACAGTATATAATGCTGTACCATCTCACTACAAGGAATACAATTTTCCCGATTCAAATGAACTATTGCATCATATTTGAGAAACCAGTAAGTAATTTTAGAATGTACCATTTTCTCAAAAAAAAAGAAGATTCATTGTTCTATACTAGTTTTAGGTTAGATTAGGGTAGGTTAAGTATTATGACTGTTAACATAATGAAATTTAAATATAACAAGGGTTGAGTGGAAAAGCACTCAAGAGTGAACTCCCCCTTGAGGCTTCCATTTTTCTCAAAAACAATCATTGTTGTAAGACTATGGTCTCATATGGAAAAAAAGTCAATTATTATTATTATTATATATGCACGAATTACCCCAAACACGAGATTGCTGCTGAGGAAATCCCTCGTCTCCATCATCAGATTAACTCCGGGCCTCCATTATGTTGTAGTGTCATCAGAACTACATATGTCTGCCAAGTTTCAATAGAATCGTTTCACAGGTGTTAAATCAATAAATCATCCTCTATTTTTCTACCCTTAAGGGTGTAAGTTTTTGTCAAATCGAAATGAGATCAACTTACAAGCATACCGTATAGAGTAAAAAAATCATCTGAATCGGATAACCCAGTACAAAGTTATGTGTGGTAGAATCGGTTAAGAAGTTAAAACTCAGTGGGTAAAACAACAACCATCCCCCACTTTCCAAACCCTTAGGAGTGGAATTTTGAAAATCCAAATGTTATCAACTTCGAAGTATACCATATCTATCAAAAAAAGGAACATCGAAATCGGAATTGTGTAAAAAGTTATACGTGGTCATACATAAAAAAAAATACGCGTCGACTAGAGGGCCTCCTCCTTTTATTTCGTCGGTTAAAAAAACATGTGAATCTCTGTTATATCCCATTCAGACCTCTGGGCAGACATTTTAGATTTCCTCTCAACGTACGACAGCCATGTTACTAAAATTTTCATGATAGTTTCAGACCTCGTTGATCATCCTGAGGCCGTCAAGCAGACCTCCGAGCAAACTTTTGTTTTCTCCTCAACGCTCGACGTCCATTTTGTCTTTTATAGGGTTGATCTCCAATACGACTCCCACGATGGCCACAGACATCCCCCACAATGGCCCAAGATATCTCAGGCCCCAGTAGCAGCCCCCAGAGATCTCCTAACATATTGAGCGTAGAAATTTGACCTTGAAACCTTGCCTTCATTCTTCAGGCTATCTCAATCAATAACTAATCAAAGTGTGCATCGTGAAGAACAATCACGTCAGTTCAATTCCTTCTAGCTCGGAGTTTGAGATGAAAAAATGAACAATTTCATATGAAATATAGATCATTTCTGTAGTATAAAACGAATGGAAATATTACGAATAATTAGTTATTCATTTTTCAGGCTATCTCATTCAATAACAAATCAAAGTTTGCGTCGTGAGGAACAATCACGTCAGTTTAATTCCTACTGGCTCGGAGTTCGAGATGAGAAAATAAACAATTTCATATGGTAAATATAGATCATTTCTGTAGCATAAAACGAATGGAAATATTACGAATCATTAGTTTATTCATTTTTCAGGCTATCTCATTCAATAACAAATCAAAGCGTGACTCGTGGGGAACAATCACATCAGTTTAAATCCTACTGACTCGGAGTTCGAGATGACAAAATAAACAATTTCATATGAAATATAGATCATTTCTGTAGCATAAAACAAATGGAAATATTACGAATAATCAGTTATTAATTTTTCAGGCTATCTCATTCAATAACAAATCAAAGTTTGCGTCGTGAGGAACAATCACGTCAGTTTAAATCCTACTGACTCGGAGTTCGAGATGACAAAATAAACAAATTTCATATGAAATATAGATCATTTCTGTAGCATAAAACGAATGAAAATATTACGAAACATTAGTTAATGATTTTTCAGGTTATCTCATTCAATAACAAATCGAAGTGTGCCTCGTGGGGAACAATCACGTCAGTTTAAATCCTACTGTCTCGGAGTTCGAGATGACAAAATAAACAATTTCATATGAAATATAGATCATTTCTGTAGCATAAAACGAATGGAAATATTACGAATTATTAGTTATTCATTTTTCAGGCTATCTCATTCAATAACAAATCAAAGTGTGCCTCGTGGGGAACAATCACGTCAGTTTAAATCCTACTGACTTGGAGTTCGAGATGACAAAATAAATAATTTCATATGGAATATAGATTATTTCTGTAGTATATTAACTTCAGTAATCAAAAGTGACGAGAATGAACACTAGTTTTTCTCACTTATCATGTAATTTTTTTCATTTTTCTTTTTCAATTAACTGTCAACTCGTAGCGTTAGTGCCACAAGTTAGAATAGACCATGTGTCCACAATTTTTTTTGTTATTTTCTAGGGGTACACCCTGTAGAGAAAAATTGAGGAGGACCTCCACAGCTGTTGTCGGGGAGGTAGACATTAACCCTTCTATATATATATATACTCTTCAGTTATTCTGAAGCCTAGAAATGTACCAATAATATTATTTTAAAGTGGAAACTACTTATCACTATCTACGTCGCACACAATACTTGCCTTGGACCTGAATTTCGTCACCAAAGATCCCCTTTTGAGATAAAATCAGTCTTGCTTCTTCAGATAAGTGATTGACGAATGTCTGAGATTTGGTATAAATTCAAAATCGGTGCTCGTTTGGGACATAGTTTCACTCTGTTGTTCTAATAAGGTAAGAACATTACACAGCATTCGATCACCAATTTCGAAAATTATCCGTTTATTCTGGATTTTTTTAACATTCATTCATGTAATTTTTTGGTACCCACTTTAGTCTTCATTTCCATTATTATATATATATATATATATATATATATATTTATATATAAAATATATATATATATATATATATATATATATATATATATATATATATATATATATATATATATATATAATTCTACTGTACGTGTGTTGTCACTGAACTCCTCCTAAGCGGCTGGACCGATTTGAATGAATTTTTTTGTATGCGTTTGGGTGGCGCCCTGGATGGTTTAGATTCACAAATCATCCCCCTGAATGTTAAGGGTGGTCCACCCCTTAAATTTTTTTTTTATTTTTTGGCCAAAATTTTTTGTTTATATTTTTATACATACAACCCTGAATTTTCACCTTCCTACGATCAACCCCTATTTTTTTGGCAAGATTTTTATTTTTATTTTGTCATGACTTAGAATAAAAAAATTCATATTACTCTTAATTTTTACCCTTCTACGATCAACCCCCATTTTTCATTGAGGGAATAACGGGAAAACGGAATAACGGGATAAATAAAAAACGGGATAACATGAAAACGGGATAACGGAAATAACGGGATAACGAAAAAACGGGAAAACGGGATGACAGGATAAGGGGATAAGGCGAAAACGGGAAAAACGGGATAAAAATAAAACGGGATAACGGAAATAACGGGATAACGAAAAAACGGGAAAACGGGATGACAGGATAAGGGGATAAGGCGAAAACGGGATAACGGGATAAAGAAAAAATGGGATAACAGGAAAACGGAATAGCGGGAATAACGGGATAACGAAAAAACGGGAAAAGGGGATGACAGGATAAGAGGATAAGGGGAAAACGGGATAAAGAAAAATGGGATAACAGGAAAACGGGATAACGGGAATAACAGGATAACGAAAAAACGGGATAACGGGATGACAGGATAAGGGGATAACGGGGTGAAGAAAAAAAGGGGTAACAGGAAAATGGAATAACGGGATATCGGGAAAACGAGATAACGGGACAACAGGAAGCGGAAAGAGTCAAAAGCATAATCTAGATGGAACAACATAAAGGAAAACATAGAAAAAAAGAAATTCTACGCGGACGAGAGTTTTCAGGAAAAACATTTTAGGGAACATAGAAATTTTTACAGGACAACGTCTGTCCGGTCAGCTAGTATATATATATATATATATATATATATATATATATATATATATCTCTCCAATCTTGATCATTGGTCCCATTAGGGGGACTGAGCATTTTTCATTAAAAGTCTTTTCTTATGACAAGAATGTTTTCTTTTAAAAGTTTTAAATTTCTTCCAAAACATTGAGAGAAAAAAAAAATATTTTTTATACTTCATGTTTTTAGTCACTTAAAAATATATCCGGTTGAACAAGGCTTGACTCTGAAAAAGTAGGACCCTGTGAATTATTTGAAAAATGAGTTATTTTGTATTGTGCGCACTGTTGAATGGATTGTATTTGCCCAACTTGAATTGATTATTGTCGAAAATGTCGATGTAAACTCCAAAAATCTTGAAAAAAATTTATTTTGATCACCCTGTACCTCGAAACACAAGCCGTTTGGGACATATGTTTATATGAACTTCCGTCCTGAAACAATCTGAAGAATCACTTCCCGAAGTTTGTCAACGTACTTAATTAACACCCTGTAAAAGTAATCGACAGATATTCGTATCTTGTCTGGCCCGCTAGGTCTCCGGATCTGAGCTCTGCCGATCATTTTGCATCGGGCTACTCAATTCACAATTTGGAGAGGGATATAGGGGAAAAATCAGGATATAATTTCCGACGCGATTAGAAATGTATTAGGAGAATTTTTTTCAAGAAAAGGAGGGTAGATGAGTCGATGCATATATGCAGTGAGGGAAAAGTTAATACGAATATATTTTTTTCACATTATGTTCATCAGTATAATACTGTGTTTTTATAAAATAAGTGTTTATGTTATTATCAATTATTGAAATACATCAGTAATATTGCTGCTAAACCATAGTAAAAAAAAATTATTACAAAGTTAATCACGATTTCAAAGAGAAGAGATACATGAGTTGCATATTTGAATGTATTTTTTAGTTATTTGAAAATTTACTTTTAAGAAATATAAAAAATGAAAGCAGTTATTTTAAAATTAGATATTATTTTAAATTCCAAGTGACAGTATCCCAATTCTTCTTGCTCTAAAATGAAAATAAAAAGCCTTAAAAGTTAGCAAAAAATTCATTTAGAGCGTTTTTCAGTCCCACGGAAAATCCCAGTTGGTGAGAGAACATTCAAAATTTTTCAGTGATTATCAACAAATGCGCGAAAGTTCTCTGAGAACATTGTGTCGATATTTTCAATAACTTGAGCGTGTCTCCTGAAAAGCCTTTCATTTGGCACTCAACGCTTTCTATCCTTAGATAATCTATTCAGATTGCATTGTGAAATGACAATGGAAACAGAAATATGTGGAATGATAAGATGAAATAATTGTATTAATGAATCATAAAAGTATCTTTTTTTTTTTAGAAAAATCAGAATGAAGTTTTTGGCCATTTTCGCAGCTGTTGTGCTGACCGTAGCTAACGCTTCCACCGACAAGGAGCAATGGGTGGCTTTCAAGGTACGTGTTTTCTTAAAAATGCAATTGACCCTATCCAAATGCATTTCTGGGTTATCTCTGGATTCCTTGAGTCAACAGTTTTAAATGAAGTATTAGTAATGGCGACCTGGATGATGTTACAACTCATAATACGCTCAACTTAAAAATACCTTCAAAACTTCTATTCAATGGCAATTGTTTCAGTTTGGTTGTATAGAAAATCGCAAATTTGATATACTAATTGAAATACTTTTGGTCATGAAGCATTTTATAGTTCGACTTTTTATAGCCCCCCCCTTGTTGAAAAAAAAGGTATTGTACGATATCACCGATACTTCTTTTTGAAATGGAAGACATTGTGATTGCCCGATAGATGGCGCGGGGGGGCATAACAACTTCAATATTTTAAATAGCATGGGGGTGATGTTGCACATTGCTCTACATCGAACCGTTCAGAAGTTATAAGAAGGGGGGGGGGGGCATAAAAAGCCGCAAAGTGACATGATAACGAAATGAAGAAATAATTATGTGTTTGGAAAGAGAATTGAATTATATTTTCAACGATGTGTCACATGACCCCCATGCTATTTAAAATTTTGAAGTTGATGTGCCCTCCGCGCCATCTATCGGGCAATCAATGTCTTTTATTTCGAAAAGTAGTATCAGTAATATCATACATACATACTTTTTTTTTCATTGTTCTACGTCGAACCGTTCACTGTATATAACTTATATCAAATGTGTCATTCATATAGACTTTGTGTCTGAAAACTTTCGATACTCACGACATCTCTTCAACTGAAAGACAGAAAGATCTTCCACGGACACTCCATCCTGAAAAATTGCTCCCTCCAGGAATATCTTCAAATAGTAAGTCGTCATATTTGTGAAAAAAAATGAACAAGAGAATACACAACACAAAAACAACTGTTCAAAACGAAATCCAAGCAACATAACCTACTCAATAAAAAAAAATTTTTGAAGACAAGCTTTTATTCAAATGCGCTGGAAAGTAAAAAATAATTGCTGTGGATATGCGACGTAGTTATAGATTCAAAAGCTTGTCGCTTCTGAAAACTGAAAAATTTGCTGCCATCTTCAATTTATGCATTCTGAAAACATTTTAAAAATCTGCGACTGATTTCATAATCTCCATCCTCAAAAACCCCGACATACCAATTATGAATAGAAACGGTCCATTATCACCAAACTTGTCCACCATCTTGAAGCCGCCATTCTGATTTTATGAATTTTGACAGAAAATTCTTAATCTCCGACACCAAAAACATCCACATACCAATTTTGAATAGAATCGGACCCTAATCACAGAGATCATTCGCTATCTTGGAGCCGCCATTCTGATTCTATGATTTTTGACAAAAAAATCATAATTTTCGACCCTAAAAACCCGCACATACCAATTTTGAATCATGGACGTTGACAAAACCGCCATTGCCGACACCATTAAGGTCCATAATCACAGAAATCGTCGGCCATCTTGGAGCCGCCATTTTCATTTTAATCATAAACACAAATCTGTTGCGCCATCTTAGAGCTGCCATTTTGTTTTTCCTCTAACAAATTCCATAACAGGTAAATATCTAGTTACATCACACATGCACTCTGATGATGGGGAAAATACTTTTCTTACGTGTTTTTGCCTCTTGAACACGAATCCGGCGTCTCATACCGTTCCCGAGTTACAGCACTTTGAAAAAAAACTAACCTCATTTTCAAGCCACCGTTGTCTCGCACAAAAATCACTCAAAATGCCTCCTTGTTTCTACCAGCATAAACAATGCACCCTAAATCACTTATTTTCGGCACAACTTTGCACAAAATATCGTCGTTTTTATCGAAAAAATCCTCCTTCTTGACATCAGGTGCAAAGGAACGAAAATTTGTTCATTTGCAACTGTGTAAGAAGGAGGATTTTGAGTGATTTTTGTGCGATAAAACTTTTTCGATAAAAACGAGATATTTTGTGCAAAGTTGTACCAAAAATAAGTGATTCAGGGTGTATTGTTCATGCTGGTAAAAAGAAGGAGGAATTTTGAGTGATTTTTGTGCGATAAAACAGTGCTTGAAAATGAGGTTAGTTTTTCTTCTGTAACTCGGGAACGGTATGAGACCGCCGCATTTTTCTTCCGGATTCGTGTTCAGGAGGCAAAAACACGTAAGAAAAGTATTTTCCCCATATTCAGAGTGCATGTGTGATGTAACTAGATATTTACCCCTTAACGCTTTGTCACGGGAACTATGAACACCTGCCATATTTCATCTGGAAACTAGAAGTGGGTCAGATTTAACTTGTAAGATTTGATTAAAGACAGACACCGAGACCGGTGAAACTAAATAAAAGCTTGTAAAAAACATACATAAATTGATCCATTCCCACTGAAGTATTTTGTTATAAACGTCCCGTATCTTGAATGCATTTTAAAATGCAAATATTTTGAAAAGTGATTGTGAGAAAGAAAAAAGGGCTAGAATTTGTTTTAACATTTCTGGAGGCAAATTATTGTCAAATATGACAATAATTCCAATATTGTGCAATGCTTTGACAGTGACAGCTATATTCACAAATCTGAATATGTTTATTTTTATAGCAAACCCATGGCAAGACCTACAAAAGTCTGGTAGAAGAAAGAACCCGCTACGGAATCTTCCAAAGCAACCTCAACAAGATCGCAGAACACAATGCTAAATACGACAACGGAGAAGAGAGCTACTTTTTGGGTGTCACCAAGTTCGCTGACATGACCTCCGAAGAGTTCAGTGCCATGCTCAATTTGCAGGTAGCAACCAAACCAAAACTGAACGCAACTCGTCAAGTTTTCTCGGAAGTTTTGGAAGTGCCAGACTCTATCGACTGGACAGAGAAAGGAGCAGTTTTGGGTGTCAAAGATCAAGCATCCTGTGGATCATGCTGGGCTTTCAGTGCCGTGAGTACTCTGTAATAGCGTTTTATAATGTCTTATCCGGTGTTATGTGGCTTAATTTTACTGTTTCATATTTGTTTTACCGTACAACATTCCAATAATCTACAAAAGGGAAGAAATAAACCCAATAGTAGCTCGCTATTCCAATGTAGTGTTCATTCCTTTCCAGTCAATCACAATAATAGGCCAGTAGATACAGACAATCAATTCACATTGATTCCGAGAGTTTTCAAACTTCAATGGTATGTTAGTGTATTGATAAAAACAAACTATAATATTTCGCAGAAGTATGTGATAAACGGAACATTGTTTCAATTGCAAAAAACGTTTTCATGCTTTATTTTTGCTCTGGAAATTGCAAAAGTTCTGCAAACCAGGCATACCGATAGTAATGATGTTTTACATTATACATTAAGTTTGCAACCTTGTAAGAGTTACGGAAACTTGTTTTTCATCGTAAATTGTTTAAAAAAATTATAAAAGTTCTGCAAATTGGATAAGTGAACGGAAAAAAAGTTCAACATATTCACGTACATTTGCAACCATTTCTGGAAAACGCATAATTTATTTTTTCTCGACGCTGCCCTTTTCAATACACACAAGTTTTTTATTGTGGTTGCAAATAAAGAGAATATAGGTCTCAGTGGATATGTAACTTTGGAACCTCATACGAAAAAGGGAAACTATTTATTCACTAATATAATTTTTTTGCATTTTTACAACGACAGAAGTAATTGCAAAAGTTCTGCAAATTGCAGTTATAATTACGACTAATATTTTACATGATGCAAGAGATTTGCAACCGTCATTGTTCAACGGAACATTTTTTATACAATTGATTTGTTTTTTTTATAATTTGGCCTTCAATTGTAAACATTCTGCAAATAGGTTTAAGATATATATTAGACCGACATATGTCTACAGTGGTCCAGTTAAATACTTGACTATCCATCGCGTATATCTATTTTATTTTGTACTGGTTGACTGAAATTGCATCCGAAGAATGATACGGGTACGTAGTTAACCACTATAAAATTTGAAACTATTTATTAATCTTGGAAGCTACTTTGGTGCGATCAACATGAAAATCAAACCTCCCTCTAGTCTCATAATTGTGCATTTGATTGTTAAATGTGATAAATTCGTTGAAATATGTTGGGAATTCACAATTTACCACTTTGTAAATGAAAATCATAGAAAAGTATATAATCCTCATTTATACTGACATCCACTCAAGAACAGATAACATATAGTTAACAGGGATACATCTGTTGCATTGAAGTAAGATTTTCATACCACGCTTTTGCAGTTTTTGTAATGAAGAGATGATATTATTATCTAGTAGGGAAAGCAAACTGGGGCAATAATCAAAGTGCGGCTGTATAATAGTTCTGTAGACTGTGGAGGAAGATTGAAAAGATGAATTTGTTCTAACTCTAGAAAATAAATATAGTTTTTCAGCCATTTTTTATATATATATATATATATATATATATATATATATATATATAAAATAAATTTAAAAAGTGTTGTCTACAATAACACCGAGATATTTGATTTCTGTTACTATATCTATTTTATTTCTATAAATTCCTAAATTCAAATCATGAACATCAATTTGATTGTGCTTGTATTTGAAGTTATAATCATAGCTTCAGACTTTTGATGGGTTTCAGTTTATGGTGGTTATTATGGTATTGCAATAAGAAAGATCTCACCATCTGTTTATGATAGAAACAAGTTTTTTAGGAAAAATTAATTTTTGAAAATTATATCACTTATTCTTCGATTATAAAAGTTGAATTCCTCCCATAAATGTGTTCAATATATTTCAAGAGATATTTCTATTAGATTCCATAATAATGGATCATATATGTTAACGACTTAATCGGGTGGCACGCCACTGTTTTTGGCGTTCGGGTATTTCCGGAGATTTGGCCTGCTATCTTTGGCACACCTGTATAATACTCAGAGCCAGATTAAGAGAGGGGCGAACGGGGCTGCAGTCCCGGGGCATCCACAAGAGAGGGGCCTCCACAATATAAATTTTTAGGTAAAATTTCCCAACAAATACCGAAGGATATGCAAAATTATATATAAAAAATCTGACAACGAAAGAGCAGTTCTCCCACTTTTTCCTCTCATTTTTCGTTTTGAACATTCAAAAACATGTTTCGTATTCTTGTCAAAATCCATGGTTAATATTAATCTTCGATCTGATGAATCATGTGTATATGCGAGAAACAATCACCAAGTAAAATATCATACTATTATACGAAATATTATATCGTATCGAAATTAGCTGTAAAAACAAGAACAATTGAATTTAAAGAAAATATGCATTTTTTTTCATCAAATGAAGGATTTTCTGTCGATGTATTTTTCGAATGACACAATCGATCTAGATACACAATGAAATTCAATAATCATAAGCAAAAGAAAATAATATTTCAATTTATGAATATGATTGCATTAAATTATTTATAAGAGCCCTGTGCGCATTCCATAATAGAACAAAAGTTCAAATTCTGTTGACTATTTTTCTGCCGATTCTACAAACACTTTGCCCGTCTATACCTGCTTTTCCTATTTATTGGCGTTGACAAGTGTCCGCTGAGTGGCGCGGTTGTAACAGAGAAATCCCCGAAATCTGAAAGTGTGAGTCTAAGAGAAGGATAACATTCCGCAACAAATGTAAATCCTTCTGAAAAAGGCCTATCAAAAAGACCAATCTAAGATGTTCTACTATCAAATTCTTGAAAACCAAAATTCCAGAGCTACATTCTCAAACATTGAAATTACAGTGATTATTTTTTGACATTGCAACGTTCAATTCAAATAATTCATATACGTTTTGGCCAATCAATAGTGGGAATATTCCAAAGAGAGTAAACGTTATAGGAGAGTCTATTCCCCATAAGACAATGGTGACACTAATAGAAAGAGATGAAAGATCATTTGTGAGTCATAGTGACGTATATGGTAATGTCATGGCCACCATTCACTCTGGACAGTGGCGGACTAGCGCATTCCGCACTCTGGAATCTGAGAGTTACAGGCTCTTGAATGTATGTTGGACCACTCTGTATGTTACGTGGGCCACCTGTACCCATGTCCAAGTACGTCACTATGATGTGTTAATGCTACAAGATGCTGATTGGCTAGTGCTTATTAGTGCCTCCTATTCAGTTTACTCTCTTTGGGAATATTCTACCTAGAAAATTGTCGCGGGAATAATTTGAGGTATTTTGTTTTTATTGTCAGACAACCTATATTTTTAATTTGACATCTGTCATCAATTCGCATGAAAAGTGTGGAATGAATCAAAACCGGTTTAGTACATTATATAATTTTGCAAGGAAATGTGTTTATGATCGTAACATCAAAAAATAATCTAAAGAATACCACACGAGAGTTCGATATAGTGGAAAATAATTATCTAGATTTCTTTCTCAAACTTGTTGGCAATAGCCACTCGAGCCAGTTGGTCTCTTTTGTCTATTGCCGGGCATCAAGTTTTCGAAAATCTGTCGAATTATTTTCACTCTCTTGTGGTATTACAACTGAGAATGTGATGATGTCAAATTGCACTAGAAAGCGCTCATTTTCCAAAATTAAAAAAATAGGCGAACTACGATGAGACAAAGCCGCCTATCAAAGTTATCGCTTCTTAGCATTGATAATGATTTTCTCCGGATGCTGGATTTGACAGAAATCATCAATGATTTTTCGTCGAAAAAAGCTCGCAAGAATTTTATATTTTATTATACCTACCTATGCTAGTGTCGAAATAATTTGATTTGTTCCGCAATAATAAAAAAAAAATGTTTGAAAAATAATTAGGGGCCTCCGCTCCTTTGTTGCCCCAGGGCCTCCACACCTTTTAATCCGGCCCTGATAATACTGATAACATGGAAAGCAACCCATTCAATATATGTTATTTCCAGACCGGATCTCTAGAAGGACAAAACGCTATCCTCAACGGAAAACAAGACGCATTGAGTGAACAACAACTTTTGGATTGTTCTGGCAGTTACGGAAATGGCAATTGTCAAGAAGGTGGTGATATGGTAGCTGCCTTCAAATACGTCAAAGATAACGGAATCGCATCAGAAAGTGCCTATCCCTATGAAGGAGAACAAAAATCTTGCAGATATTCATCTAACCCTAGTGTCAAGGTCTCAGGATACGTGCAAGTCGGAGCATCCGAATCCGAGCTCGAGAAAGCTGTTGGTGAGTTTTACATGGTTCTGGGAGATGTTCTGATCTCTCCTTTGACTGTAGGCAGCCTCAGGTTGCCTCAGGTGGAGGTCGACAGTTTGTTTAAACAAAAATGTTTATGTAGTTACTTATTTTGGAATCCTTGGATGATATTCAAATTCGTATCACTAGTACCTCCCCAAAGTTGTATGCGATATCTTTATATATATATAATTCTACTGTACGCGTGTGTCACTGAACTCATCCGAAACGGCTGGACCGATTTGGATGAATTTTTTTGTATGCGTTTGTGTGGTGCTCTGGATGGTTTGGATTCACAAATCAGCCCGGCAGATGGCGCTGCAGTCGGTATCTAGGTTATTCATCTATACTGCAACTAAACGGCTGGATCGATTTGAATGAATTTTTGTGAATGCATTCAAGTGGGGGCCCGGATGATTCAGATTCATAAATCAGCCCGGCAGATGGCGCTGCAGTCGGTATCTGGGTTATTCATCTATACTGCAACTAAACGGCTGGATCGATTTGAATGAATTTTTGTGAATGCATTCAAGTGGGGGCCTGGATGATTCAGATTCATAAATCAGCCCGGCAGATGGCGCTGCAGTCGGTATATAGGTTATTTATCTATACTGCAACTAAACAGCTGGATCGATTTGAATGAATTTTTGTGTATGCATTCAAGTGGGGGCCTGGATGATTTAATTTGATCTTCTGCCCTCGCCGGAAAAACGGGAAAACGGGAGAACGGGATGACAGGATAAGGGGAAAACCGGATAACGAGATAAAGAAAAAATGGGATAACAGGCAAACGGAATAACCGGAGGGATAACGGGAATAGGGATAAGAAAAAACGGGAAAACGGGAAAACAAGGGGATAACGGGAAAACGGGATAACGGGATGAAGAAAAAATGGGATAACAGGAAAAAGGAGATAACGCAAAAACGGGATAATGGGATGAAGAAAAAACGGGATGACAGGAAAACGGGATAACGGGAAAAGAGATAACGGGACAACAGGAAGCGGAAGGAGTCAAAAGCATAATCTAGATGGAACAACATAAAGGAAAACAGAAATTCTACGCGGACGAGAGTTTTCGGGAAAAACATTTTGGGAACATAGAAATTTGGACAGGACAACGTCTGTCGGGTCAGCTGGTATTTATATAAGTTCAAATGCAGCTGGACTAACGGGAACGACCTTCTTCTCGTGCCGCCAAAACTTTTTTGTTTGCTTTTTCCTGTATCGCATTGACTTCCTCAACGTCCATCGTCAACCCGACTATGTTGATTTTGGCCCCAACATCTTCCTTTAGGGCTACGATATTTTTTCCTCGATTTTCTTAGCCGTCTGTTCGAAGAATGCTCACGGTTTACAATTGAAATATTATGCCCGACACTGTATCTGACTTACATACTATGTTTTTACCGATCAAAACCAATGACTGTCCCTCTTGCTGGTTGGGCTCTTTCTTGAATAGATCATTAACGACGAGAACATTCGTAACGGTCGTTCAATGTCCTTTCTCGAGGTCGCTAGATTGCTCCCGATTATTCCAGAACGATTTCTTGGAATTCTGGCATCACGCTAAATAAAAATGCGGTTGCTTATTGTATTCAACAGTGGCGTAGTGTATTCGCGTTCATAACAATAGTTTTGCATTATAAAATCAATACATTTTTTCATTACAGGAACTGTTGGCCCAATCTCAATAGCCATCAACGCCGATCCTCTGCAGTTGTATCTGGGAGGAGTCTTCAACCCCCTCATCTGCCCCGCCACCATCAACCATGGAGTTTTGGCTGTAGGATATGGCAAAACTGATGGCATGCTTGGAAAGAAGTTCTGGAAAGTGAAGAATTCCTGGGGAGCAAGCTGGGGAGAGAAAGGATACTTCCGCATTAAGAAGGGTTTCAACAAGTGTGGTTTGGCTTCAGATTCTTCTTATCCACTCCTCTGAGTACCGACGATGATACTTTTTTCCCAATGAGAAATCAATAAAATTCTATTAGTTATAATGATTCCACTCATTTCACGGCTGAAAAATCATTTCCAAAAACTGATGACTCTCACCGACCCAACACATGAAATGCCCTGTCTCGTTTCACAAGAGGAGATATTCTTCGAGACAAGATAAGAAATCCGTTTCTCTCGCCAGGTCTCGACAAGACCCTCAGTGAATGTTCCATTGATAATTTCTCACCATTGAACTTGAGACAGCACTGTGACATTTTAAACTCAAGAGGAAAGATACTGGGTATCATTCTTTCGCTTTCTAGTTCAATTAATATTGATGTTCAAGCTTGTAAACTGCCGTTTGTAAATGAAGACGTACATCATACAGCGTTGGATATCCATTCAAATATTACCGCTATTAAACTTCTTTCCAAAAAATCCCATAACAAACTCAAATTTTTCAATGCTGATTATGATACGATCAAAGCAAATCTTGACGAATACTCCTGAGTTGAAATTTTTTGCGGTTTAAGTACAGAGCAGAGTGTGAAGGAATTTTATTCAATCATTAATGGACTGATAGAGAATCATTTCCCAAAAAAAAATTATACAACAAAATGATTTCCCACCATGGTTCACTAAAGAAACGATCAAAACAATCAGGCAAAAAGAGAAGTCGCATAGCAAGTGGAAAAATTACAAAAATTATGAAGATTATGTAAACTTCTCCAATCTGCGTGAAATCGTAAAACTAAAAATAAAAGAGGATTACCGTAGTTATGTTCAAAATACAGAAAATAATATAAAATCAAACTCTAAATATTTCTGGAACTTTTTGGCAAAAAAAAAAAAACAAATCAATTCCTGCGCGAATGTCCTTGAATGACAGTGTTGCCACTGATAATGAGAGTATCTGTGAATTATTCTCTGAATATTTCAGTAGTGTTTTTATATCTATCTCGTCTCCTTCCTCTATTCAGAGTAACGTGAATTCCATGAACGTTTTTGACGTAAGCTGTATAGCTGCAAATGAAATATTAGAAGCCATTGATGATTTAGACGTTGGAAAGGGCCCAGGGCCGGATGGAGTTTCCTCAAAATTTATCAAAAGCTGCGGAGAATCTTTGGTAGAACCATTGCATATTATCTTCAATAAGAGCCTAGTGGAAGGAACGTTTCCTAGTGAATGGAAAATAGGCCAAATTGTACCTGTTTACGAACATGGGATTGAGAACGACATTGCCAATTACAGGCCTATATCAATTCAAATTTTGGAAAAATATTCGAATCAATTTTGACTAAAAACTTAATCTTTCAAGTTAAACATGTTATAAATGCGTGGCAGCATGGCTTTCATAAAAAAAGATCAACGCTTACCAATCTTCTACCATACGTTCAAGAAATCTTTTCGTCCATGGAAAAAGGTAAGTCAACTTGCGTAGTCGAAAGCTTTCGACAAGGTTCATCATCCAACCCTCATCGTTAAGCTTCGAAATTTTGGTATTTATGGAAACCTACTGAAGTTGCTCACGTCATATATTGAGAATCGTAGGCAATATGTCGTAATAAATAATTCCAGATCTTCACCATCGTTAGTTACATCAGGTGTTCCCCAAGGGTCACATCTCGACCCTCTCCTGTTTAATATACTTATTAATGACATCTGCGAATGTTTTGAGAATACAGATATACAGCTATACGCAGATGACCTGAATGTCTACAAAACCATCACTAACTTGGAAGATTATGATATGCTTCAGACAGACCTTGATAATTTTTTCATTTACTGTGGACTGAACAAGCTGAAACTAAATCCGGATGAGTGTCAAACAATCCTCTCCACCAGAAACAAAACGCCGATTCATTTTGATCCCACCATGAACGGGCAATCAATAAATAATGTTGGAGTTATTCTTGATACTGAATTGAATTTTGACTCCCATATTGAGGCTATGATCCAAAAAGCATCACGTAACCTTGGTTTTATTTTAAGGGTTACCAAATCCTTTCGACGCACTGAAACGATAATTACGCTGTATAATTCCATCGTGCGTAGCCACTTAGAATATGCTTCTACAGTATGGAACCCCTTTTATAATGATAAAATCAATAGAGTTGAGAGAATACAGCATAAATGAATAAAAACGCTGAATTTTCGTTTCAATAAAAGGGGTCACTTCCTCGCATATGAATATATACAAGCTTGAGAATCTAAACCTGAGAAGGCAATTCTTTGACATCTGTTTTGTATACAGTGCTAGTCAAAAGTCCCCTCCCCCCCTCGTATCTTTTGAACGGGTATACTTATAATAATGAAATTTGGAGGGTGGAAATAAACGGATGTAGGCTTCTCAACTGGTCATAACAGGTGACGCAATAGTCATAAATGACGTCACAAGGCCACTGTGACCAATAATTTTAAATGGGATCCTATGGCAAGTGACAGCTCGTTTGAAAGGTATTGAAAATACCTATTCAGTCATACCAATTTTGTTTGGGTTTCGGCTGATTTTGATTGATAAATTGAAGAAATACGAAAATTATAGTTTCGCATTTAATTAATAAAGATTTTAAAGTACGCCTCTGGTTAATTGTCAAAAAGGTTGACGTTTTTGAATTCTCTACTTGTCAAAAGTGTTTATACCTTGAAAATTTACCTAAGCTATTGTTTAACGAGACGTTTAAGTGTTTACATAGGCAAAATGGTACGTACTGTAGCCGACAAAGTAGCAGCTATCTTAATAATTGGTGAATGTAGAAACAATTTCCATGCAGCGGAACGACTGTTTAATGAGAGGTACCCCGATCGCCCTATATCGAGGGTTTATTTGAGGGAGCTTCTTCGGAAGTTTGAAGCATCAGGTAGTGTTCAAGATGCCAAACGATCTGGTCGACCAACAATTAGTGATGACAAAAAAATTGACATAATTGGAGAAATGGTAGTAAACCCTACTTCTTCCACAGCCCAAGTTGCGTCTATCTGTGAAGTCAGTCAAAGGACAGTACATAGGGTGTTGGCTAAAAACAAATTTCATCCATAAAAAATTAAAAATGGTGCACGAACTTTCAAATGATGACCCCGACCGAAGACTAGAATTCTGTGAAACTATGTCCAATAAAATGAACCAACAACCAGGCTACATACAGACAATTTGTTTTAGTGACGAAAGTACTTTCTTTCTCAATGGAAATGTTAACACTCAAAATGTGAGGTATTGGAGTGACACAAATCCTCACATCTTTTGTGAAAAACATACTCAATTTCCAGAAAAAGTAAATGTTTGGGCAGGTATTTTGGGAAACCACATAGTTGGGCCTCTTTTTCTCAATGCTAACTTAACCGGTGAATTGTATCTGGAGATGTTACAAAATGATATTGAGGCGTTAATTCTTGAAATTCTAGAAGATAATCCAGATGAATTCGACAACTTGGAAATAATGTTTCAACAAGATGGTGCTCCTGCACACTATTACGGTGCAGTAAGACGTTACCTAGATGCAGAATATCGTGGTAGATGGATTGGACGACGAGGTTCGATCGAATGGCCAGCTCGGTCACCGGACCTTACACCATTAGATTTTTTTTTATGGGGGTACTTGAAATCTAAGGTTTACGCTACAGCACCTGATAGTATTGCCATTCTGAAACAACGAATTGTTGAAGAATGTAGGGCAATTTCCCGCTGACACACTGGGACGAGTACGACAAGAGTCTAGCAATAGGATGCATTACTGCCAGGAAGTAGATGGAGCACATTTTGAACACTTATTATAAGAACTGGTTCTTAAATCTTTATTAATTAAATGCGAAACTATAATTTTCGTATTTCTTCAATTTATCAATCAAAATCAGCCGAAACCCAAACAAAATTGGTATGACTGAATAGGTATTTTCAATACCTTTCAAACGAGCTGTCACTTGCCATAGGGTCCCATTTAAAATTATTGGTCACAGTGGCCTTGTGACGTCATTTATGACTATTGCGTCACCTGTTATGACCAGTTGAGAAGCCTACATCCGTTTATTTCCACCCTCCAAATTTCATTATTATAAGTATACCCGTTCAAAAGATACGAGGAGGGGAGGGGACTTTTGACTAGCACTGTATAGAATTCTTAATGACATGATAGACTCCCCATACTGTACACGTTTTTTCCTCTTGAATTGTACTAGATACTTCGTGCGACATAGGCTACTTTTCGTACCTGGTAGGATAACTACCAATTTTATGTCAATTTCACCACTATATAGATGTATGAAATTATGTAATTATTTAACTAATGAAGACCTTGATATTTTCTCGACCAGGTTGAAAAGTTTAAAAAAAAAATTGAAGTCTGTGCTGTATAGCTGCTAAGTAGTTGCTCCCGCAATATTGTGCTGAATAATTTATTATTTATATCTGATTTCCCTTGAAAATTTGAAGTTCTCTTTACTACCGGAAACACAGTCTGGGTTCCGCAAAGGTCATAGTTGCGCCACTGCTCTGCTGCACATCGTGGATGACATTATTGGGGCTACAGACGGGGGCCTCTGTTCGGTACTTGTACTTCTTGATTTCAGTCGAGCCTTTGACACTCTAAACTACGATCTACTTTTAGCGATATTACATTATGTGGGACTATCGGGGAGCGCAATTAGACTTCTTGAATGTTATATCAAAAACAGGGAACAAAAAGTATGCCAGGATGGAATCTACTCGAACTATTTGAAACTTAAGTCAGGAGTGCCACAGGGTTCTATATTGGGTCCATTGTTGTTCACAATTTATTCATCAAATATGTTACGCTGTCTAGAACATTGTAAAATTCACCTTTATGCCGATGACACTCAACTCTATTACAGTTTTTCCCCTCAATGTATACAAAATGCATGCACACTTATGAATAATGATCTCGAGTCGTTCGTTGAGTCAGCAAGAGACCACTGTCTATCATTAAATGCCACTAAATCGAATATCATTATATTTGGATCAAAAGTTAATCGCCAAAAAGCAAGCGAATCTCTCACAATTATGGTTGATAATGTTTCACAACAACCCACAAATGAATCCAGAAGTCTTGGAATTTTAATCGATTCCGACTTGCGGTTCGACAAACATATAAACAAACAAATACAACTTGCATATTCTTCTTTAAAACTTATATATGGAAACAGACACGTACTCTCAAAACAGACGAAAACCACTCTCTGTGATGCACTAGTTTTATCACGTTTCAATTATTCGGATACCTTATATGGCCCATGTTTAACTAAACAGTATGCTCAGAGAATACAGAAAGTGCAGAATTCGTGTCTTCGGCTCATTCATGGTATCAGAAAATATCAAAGAATATCCCATAAGTTGCGTGAAACGGGTTGGCTTACAATGGAAAACCGACGAAAATTAAATGCTGCTAATTTATATCAAAAAATTATATTAACTAAAACACCGCCCTACCTGTACAGGAAAATCACTTTTCGTACCGATATTCATAATCTGAATATCAGATTTAAAGGTACTCTTACCCCACCTAGTTTCAAAACAGAATTTTTCAAGCGATCATTTAGTTATAATATATGCCAAGTGATTAACCTGTTACCAAAAGAAATTAAAAACTCAAAACTTTCAATTTTACGAAAAAAATTCAAACTCATTCTGTTAGAAAACCAACTTTTATTATAAATTACCATATAAATTTCTACTCATATCAACCAAAATAAGTTTCGGCAATGTACGTCTTTCCCAGCATCATTTAAATAATTGGTATCCCCTAATTTTTCCCTCAACTCTTATCTGTTTTTTTTTGTCTTAGAATACTTAGAATAGGTAGAATACTTTTGAGGTTGAGTGGAAGAACAACTTATTAGCACTTGTGTTACATAAGATGAACTTCGCCTTTTGTAATTTCAGAAATTAAATTGTCTATTGAACCAAAATTGTATGTGCCCAGTACTGAAAAACAATAAAGACGATTATTATTATTATTATATATAAAACTTTTTTCTATTTCGTTATTAACACCATTGCTTCTGTTGCCTACTCTCCTAAATGTTGTCATTTTTCATTGTGGTCAATCGAACACTACATAAACAACAACTGTATTCATCGGTTTCCACAGTCTAGAATATTATTTCTTTTCCTTCAGGGTTCTTTACAATATTTCCATTATGTAACTTAGTATAGTCTTGTATTGGTTGAATCTACCTATTATATGTAATCTGTGTGATTCTGTCATTGGATAGTCTCATCTATCTGTTGAATCACCTACCTCTCGAAAATAAAAATAAATAAAAAATAAACAAAAGACACTTCATTTTCATCCGCCATTCTTCCACTGATCTGAATGACAGTTTGAGAAATCATTACACACATTCAGAGCTGTCCCGAAGCACTGTGCTCAGCTCGTGAAAGCACTCAAAGCACTTCTGTGCTCGCAAGCACTGTGCCCCCGAGCACTTTTTTGAACCACTGCTTAGTGCTTCGATTTTACGAAAAGGCTTAGTGCTTAGTAATCCCGAAAAGTGCTCCAGAACACTTCAGTGCTCCGAAGCACTTTTCGGGATTACTAAGCACTAAGCCTTCCCTCACCTATCTATAAATGTTTTCGGAACATGAAAAGGCGGCCAGCGGCACCCCCAAGAACTACTGAACGCGCCTGTGTCCTTATACTATGTATGTTTGTGGAGAAAAAACCGATGCAGGACCCTGATCGACGAGTGGATAAAAAGAAGACACCAACAATATTGGGATCAAACTGTCGGGCAAATACACAGCAAAGTCATGGTAGGGCACCCAAACCGGACCCTGACGGCTGACCTTCTGAACCTGAACAGAACGAAGGCACGTATAATAGTAGGTCTGTTGACTGGACACTGCGGCCTAAGAAAACACCTAAACACCATGGGAGTACGCAGGGAAACCGTGGAGTGTAGGCTATGTGATGAAGAGGAGGAAACAGCCTCTCATATTATTTTCGATTGTGACGCCCTAAGTAGTAGGCGACACAGAACCTTTGGAGAGATCAGCCCGGAAACAGGCATGGATCCGAAGTACCTTATCAACAGGCTTCTTAACCTAATTAAAGGCACAAACCTGTTTGAATGAGGAACCACTGACGACAGAGTGATACAATAGACCCCAGCTGGTCGCAGTGTCAAGGGAAGCTAAGTGCCAACCCTGTCTCTGGCTCGTCAGCTTTCAACCAACCAACCAACCAACCAACCATGTATGTGGACGATTTTACATCCGATTTAGGTGAAATATTGGAACATAGCATTGTAGATCCTAATCGCATGTATGTCTTTATCGGAGATATCAATATTAACTTGTTAGATACTAGCTCAATACAAACGAATAATTATTTAACATTGATGCATAGTTTTGGGTTCACAAGTATTATAAATAGTCCAAGTCGGATACAAGGTAGCTCGAATACTTGCATTGATCATCTATTCATTAAGTGCAAAAACTTTTTAACAAAAAATTAAACCGACGAAAAAATCAACTGAAAACCAAAAAATAAAATAAACCTTCTTAGTCTGAATGATAATTGAGCTCTCAAACTGATGTGAGTAACTGATTTTGAGTCGGCGCCAAACAAACAATTATCGAAGATCATTATATTACTTTGAAAGAAGTAATCAAAACGCAGCCGTGCATCTCGCTGCCATCATTTTACGCTTTACCTAATTCAATTGCTAGTTTGTTTGGCGCCGACTCAAAATCAGTTACTCACATTAGTTTAGGAGCTCAATTATCATTTAGACTAAGAAGGTTTATTTTATTTTTTGCTTTTCAGTTGATTTTTTCGTCGGTTTAATTTTTTGTTAAAAAGTTTTTATTTTTAAATTTTTTGTTGCTGAATTCTACTAATCACCATCTACTTAATTTTTTATAACTTCCAAAATATTTACTTACCTAGCTTACTTCAACTATTAACTCTTAAATAATATGATTATCTACTTTTACTATTTATTATTATATAATATAAATTATTTTTGAAAGTTCTGGTTGGTTGATTTCATAACTTTGTATATAATTCCATCCTTTCATAGAATGTAATTATTGTGACGGATGCGGGAGGATCTGTCAATGTCAACTACATATGTGTGCCAATGTTCACAAGTGAAAAATCAATCATCCCCTATTTTACTACCCATAGGGGTGGATTATTCCATTCCAATGGAATATGATCAACTATGAGGTATACCATTCCTAATAAAAAAAGAATCATCCAAATCGGAAAACCCACTACAAAGTTATGCCAGATAGAATCGGTTAACGGACAAAAATTCAGAGGGTGAACGATTAATATCCTTGATTTTGCTACCTTTAGGGATGGATTCTGTTGTTCAAATTAAAATGGGACCAACTTCGAAGTATATCCTAACCAATGAAAAAAGAATAATCGGAATCGAACAGCTCTGTGAAAAGTTGTGCGTGATCATATATAAAAAAATCTCCTCCTTTTTGGTTTCGTCGGTTGAAAGGTCAAATTCATAATAATTTGCACTCTGCTATATTAACTAATGATTTCACTGATCATTTTCCCATTTTCCTAAATATAGAACTCCATAACACTAATGAGAAAAATGTTGAAAGTACAAGAGTGTATCATATAAAAACTTTTTAACAAAAAATTAAACCGACGAAATACGGAACTGAAGTGTAAAAAATCAAATAAACCTTCTTAGTCTCAATAACTAAGCTCCTAAACTAATGTAAGTAACTAATTTTGAGTCGGCGCCAAACAAACAAGCAAATGAATTAGGTAAGGCGTAAAATGATGGCATCGAGTTGGGCGGTGACATTCTGATAATTTTACTCACTTACATTAGTTTAGGAGCTCAGTTATTGAGACTAGATGGTTTATTTTATTTTTTACTTTTCAGTTCCGTATTTCGTCGGTTTAATTTTTTGTTAAAAAGTTTTTATTTTTCAATTTCTTGTGGCTGAAATCTACTCATTACTAACTGCTTGTTTTTTGATTACTTCCAAAATACTTACTTACCGACCTCACTTCAACTATCACCAGTTAAATTATATGATTATCTACTTTTACTATTTGTTGTAATATAAATTATTTTTGTTGTTCTGGTAAGTTTATTTCATTACTTTGTATATCATTCCATCCTCTCATAGAATATAATGATTGTGATAATGACACTAGCGATCTGTCATTGTCAACTACATATGTGTGCCAATGTTCACAAGTGAAAAATCAATTTTCCCCTATTTTTCTACCCGTAAGGGTGGATAATTCCATTCGAAATCCAAATATGATCAACTATGAGGTATACCCTATCTGATTAAAGGAGAATCATCCAAATCGAAGATCCCAGTACAATGTTATGCCTGATAGAATCGGTTAACGGACCAGAATTCAGAGGGTGAGTGATCAATATCCTTCATTTTGCTACCCTTAGGGGTGGATTTCGTCTTTTAAATTCGAATGAGACCATCTCCAAAGTACACTCTATCCAATGAAAAAATAATTATCGGAATCGGACGTCGCAGTAAAATGTTATGCGTGATCATACATAAAAAAAAATATACGCGTCGACTAGAGAATCTCCTCCTTTGTGGTTTCGTCGGTTGAAAGCTAATTATATAAAGCTAACTCAGCTATTATCTGGAGCAAATTGGGATGACGCCATGGTTATTACCAATGATGTTGACTTAAGTACAAATAACTTTATTAACTCATTGCAAAACTGTATTGAGAATTGCCAATATGAATGTAAAACTAGTAATAAAAAGAGAAGGATAAAACCTTGGATCACTAGTGGCCTCTTGATATCCATAAGAAGGAGAGATGAACTGAAAAGACAATCAGCTCTTAATCCAAATTGTTTGGATTCTCTAAATCCCTACAGACAGTACAGAAATAAATTAACAAAACTAACAAAAACATCCAAATATGACTATTATAAAGAAAAAATTTGTGAAAGCAGGTCTGACCCCAAAAAAACCTGAAAAATAATAAAAGATGCCACTAATGATCAAGAAACCAAAAGGGAAATAAAGCATGTTGTGAGTAGTGATGATGAAATACTGAGTAACCCAAATCAGATAGCAAATGAATTCAATCGCTTCTTCACTAGTATAGGAGAGAAGCTAGCTGATTTGATTAAGTTGAACCGAAATCATAACTACCCTGAGTCCTTCTTTTTCATGCCTATTACCGATAGCGAAATCATAAATCAAATAAAAAAATCAAAAAATAATGTTCAAAGTGGAGAAGACAACATAACATCTGAAATAATGAAAGATAAGCATGTATATCTAGTCCATAATATACATCGTATTTTCTGTACAGGAGTATATCCTGAAGCCTCAAAAAAGCCATAGTTATACCTATTCACAAGCAAGGCAAATTATAGACCGATAGGCTTAATAAGTACTATTAGCAAATGCATAAAGTTTAAACTGGCCGAGTTCCTTAATAAACATGCTATTTCATCTGATAATCAAATGAATTTAAAGAGGAAACCAGCACAGAAGATGCATTGAGTAAAGTTACAGAAAAAATACTTAGTAGTTTGGACAATGGTGAAAAGGTTATAGGAATATTTACAGATCTAGCCAGGGCTTTCGACACTGTGGCACACAAAATCCTGCTCTACAGATTAAACAATATGGGCATCAGAGGAGTAGCGAATGAGTTGTTTGAATCATACCTGATGAATAGAACCCAACGAGTAAAATAAACAGTAGTCTGAGCGATCCTCTAGAGTTGGGATTTGGTGTGCCACAGGGTACAGTGCTTGGTCCCTTTTTGTTCAACCTTTATATTAATTTAACGTTAAAGATATCCTGAATGTCAGAGTGACAGCGGAACCACAGAGGCCAAGGGCCTCCGTGGGACAATGTTACCGTTGTCAAAAGTTTGGCCACTGTCAGCTGAACTGCTGTGCCACCCCCGCTTGCGTCAAATGCGGGGAAAATCATATATCTAAGGATTGTGTCAAGCCGAAATCCGAAAAAGCAAAGTGTGCGAATTGTGAGGGGGATCACACTGCGAATTATCGAGGATGCCCCAAGTGTCCTCGAATAAGGCGTAGGGTGAACCCCCCAAACACGGGGCACCACAATCCTAGATTTTTTCCTGCAAATGCAGGCAGGACGCAGTCGGGGATGTCATATGCAGCGGCAGCCCGTGATAACCCTCCTGCACAGACAGCTCAGCTTAATAGTCCCAGAGATATTCTGTCGACTTTAGATCAAATGAGGACACTGCTTGCACAGTTTGCTGAGGCTGCTGCAACACTCTCGACCGGTTTCAACCCTAACTAATGGGTGAAAGGCAGCTCCCGAACTTCATCAAAGCTGTGAGTTGGAATTGTGATGGCCTTCTCCAGAATAGACTTGAGTTTCTTGTAGAAAACAACATTGATGTTGCTTTTCTGCAGGAGACTCCTCTCAATGGGGAAACTGTTAGATTTCCTAACTACAAAATGCTCAGAAATGATCGACTTGGACGTCCGGGTGGCGGCGTTGCCATTTTGGTGAAGCGCTGTCATTCGCATGTTCAGCTTGGCATTTCCAATGATGATACCCATGGTATAGAAACTGAAGGTATTGTTTTCAACACGAGGAGTGGTCCTATGCGTTTGATCAGTGCTTATAGCCCTCCGAACAATCGAATACTTTCTGAAGCGCTCGATACACTCTTGATGGAAACAGATCAACCTGTTTTGGTCATGGATGATCTGAACGCTAAGCACACACAATGGAGTCGTGTCACCAATCAGAATGGTAGGCGACTGTGGCAACATTTTGACAGGAATGAATACCAGGTGTTGGCTCCGGATGAGCCGACGCATTTCGGTCATCTCAGGCCCGATGTGCTTGACATTGCTTTGGCCAACTCTTTCCGAGTTGGGCTCTGATCACAACCCGGTGATTCTAACTCTAGGGGGTGATCCACCGCCCAAGACAGATCGTATGTGCACCAAGGTGGACTGGGAGAGGTTCCGTTCGCTTCTAGGGACAGTTTACTGTGCTCCTGAGAGAATAGATTCTCCACTTGAGATGGACGAGGCCGTAGCGCGTTACGAGCTCACCATAAAAATGCTCTCAGGGATTCCTCCCGAAGAGAACCGGCTCCTAGATATCTGAATGAAGAATTAAAAATCTTATTCGGGATCGAAATCAGGCCAGAAGGGCCTATCAAAGGAGTCTGTTCCCTGGGGACACAATCCGTCTAAATGAGTTGAAAAGGGAGGTTAGAAATAATGTAACCGTGTTTAAAAACGAAATATTTGGCAACACATTAGAAAATTTTAAAAATGACGGACAGCTTTGGAAATTAAATCGAAATTTAAAGTCGAAAAAGACTGATATCCCACCTTTTCATGGAGAGCTCGCTATGTGCTACGACTCCGAGTCCAAAGCTCGATGGAAAGACAATTTAAACTCAATGAGCATCCAGACGGTGATCTGGATCGTGATCTTTTGCTAGAAAATCGGGTTCACCGCACTCTAAGAGAATCTGATCGTGATTCGTCCAGCTTCGTTGGATGAACTTAAGGCGCATATCAAAGGATTAAATCCCAAAAGAGCGCCTGGTTGTGACAGAATTTCTAATTGTATGATTAGGAATTTTCCGGATAACCAGGTGCAGTCATTATTGAATATCATCAACAATTCACTGCGCCTCAAAAGATTTCCTCGAAGGTGGAAGCATGCCATCGTGGTCATGATCCCGAAAGAAGGTCAGAACTCGACCTTCCCGCAAAATTATCGACCAATCAGTTTGTTATGCTGTTCAGCTAAGTTGGCTGAAAAAATCTTTCTCGAAAGGTTTGACGATGAAGTGGAGGACAGAAATGTCCTACCGAATGAGCAGTTCGGCTTTCGTCGCGCTCACTCCACCAAGCTACAGGTTTTAAGGCTGGTGGAAAATAAAATCTCTTCGCTAAACACCAACAATAGTGCTCATATTGTCCTTCTAGACATAAGTAATGCATTTGACAGAGTATGGCACGAAGGCCTGCTCTGCAAATTAATCGATTTCCACTTGCCTTTGAGCCTGGTGAAGTGGATTAAGTCGTTCCTCATGGGTAGGACATTTCAGACCAAGGTTGACAATTTTCTCTCGGACCCGAGAGAAATTGAGGCCGGCGTTCCTCAGTACTGTCTCCTGTATTATACGCACTCTTCACCTCCGATATACCACAAACCGAACACGTGAAAATCTCCCTGTTCGCCGATTATACGGCCTTACTTTCCTCGTCAGCCAACCACCTGATGGGTGTTGTTTATTTGCAGAATGCATTAAACGACCTCCAGCAGTGGTACCTGGAGTGGAAAATAAAGTTAAATCCCGATAAAACACAAGCGATCTCGATGGGTCGCAAGAGAAACAACCCGGAGAGGCAAGTGACTATCTCTGGAAGGGAGACAGAATGGTCGGAACAAGTCAAGTACTTAGGGGTTACTGTGGATCGTCGGCTCACCTGGAAGCCGCATGTGAATATAATAAAAAACAAAATTGCTAAGAAAATCGGCGCACTTTACCCTCTGATTAATAGAAGAAGTAAACTCACTTTAAAAAATGAAGTCAAGATCTATAAAATGATGTTCAGGCATGTCATTCTGTATGCCTCAGCCGCCTGGGGCCAAACCTGCAGGACTAGCATTCGCTTCCTGGAACGGGCGCAAATGAAAGTCCTGAGGATGATAACGAATGCTCCGTGGTATGTGCGGAACGATCGGGTACTTGAAGACTTGAACCTGCCTTCCATCAGGAGTATAATCAGAGACCGCAATCGGAAAGTATTCGATTGCTCAATAACCCACGAGAACCCCCTCGTGAGGGAAGCTACTGATTACAACATAGACGACCCCCCGCGCTTTAAACGTCCCAGGCACTCCCTGGAGTGATGGGCTATCTATCAACCTATCCCGGGTAGTGAAAGCTGCATCCTCTATAGAAATTTAATTTATCAAAATTTAGATTCAAAATTCTTTCTTGGCCATTTTTGAGAACCGTCATTGTGGGAAGGGCTGGAGACCGGTCTCCAGTCCTTATCCAGTCAAAATTCCAAATCCGTGAATGGCTGTTGCCCACTCGTTTGAAGCTCAAAGAGTAAGAGCCTTAGGGTTACACTCGTGTTTAGTAATAGTGATAGAAGATCCTGAACATGCAATAGAAAAGAGTAGAGGTGATTGACATTGTCCCTCTTATGATAGGCTATATCCTCATTATAATATTTTGTAAGTGTGAGTTTTTTATCATTATCTTTGCTGCTTAAAATATTTGTCCTTGAGACTAAACATTGAGATAGAACCTACAAAAATTTAATCGCCTATTCAGATCAGTGCTTAATGAACTACGGAATTTGGTATAAATAACAAATCAGTTTTCGTTTGAGACGTAGTTTCACTCGGTTCTAATAGGGTAAGAAATTTTTTTTATGAAAACTCACTACTGCTGTGTACACGACGATTCCGAATCAAAAATTAAAATTCTGTATTTCGTGCAAATTTTGGATATTTGAGCAGGACGATTTCAGTGCTTATCTAAAATGTATATGATATATTTTTTTTAAATTTGTACATAAAAATTATATCCTATACATTTTAGATAAGCACTCAAGATGGCCGTAGGTCAAAAGTACTTTGCTCAAATTTACAAAATTTCACACGACATACAGAATTTTACAACTTCTTTCAATGCTTGTACAGTATTCAGTTAATATTTTCGAGATCCGTTTTATTTCTGGTAAATTAGAGGGATCAGATTCATATTTGATCCAAGGGACTGTAGTAAGAATTACCAAGTTACTGTCATGACAGAAGAATCGGTTAACAGGTTGAAATTCAATGGGTGAACAATCAATCATCCCCTATTTTTCTATCTTTAGGGGTGTTTCTTTTCAAATTGGGACCAACTTCGAGGTACATTCTATACAATAAGAAGAAAATCACCAAAATAAGTTATGTGTGGTAATACATAAAAGAAATATACGCGTCGACTTCAGAACCTCCTCCTTTTTTTCGTCGGTTGAAAAGGTACAATTACTGAGAAAGAAAAGCATCCTGATATTGGAAGTTTCAATATTCATTTATTCATTTATTTTGTACTTATTTACGCCACCCTTACATCTGATGCCTTGAGGCCAGCTTACTCCAAACAATTTTGAAAAAATCGATTTTTTTTTTCATAAATTGCTACTGTATACTCGTAGGAATAATATAGAATTAGTCCCGAAGGTCAGCAAGACCGAGAAGCAGGTATAAAAGAGTGAGGAGAGCTGCGGTAAATCCGGCCGTTTGAACGCCTTCGGTAGGGCAGCTGCTGCGTGTCTTTGGATCGTCTTATTGTTTTGTTCCCTTCTATTTCTCGAAAATATTCTGTCCATTACAGTTAGAGAGCGTCCTTCGTATATAATATACGGCAGTACAAGTGCAATTTTCGTTGGTGATGGTTTTTCGCTTCAGTCCTCGCACGCGTCGGTAAATTTTTCGTTTGTGTGCTCTCAAAATTTATCATGGACAAAAAAAGAAAAAGTGGTGTCCCACATAGATCAGGAAGAAGGAGTTCTTCGGGTAATCAACATACTTCAAATGATGATACAGAACAAACCAGTGTTGCTGCAAAAAAACTGAAAAACGCCGATCCTCAACTTGAAGTGAAAATCCATCCGTTGCTGACTTACGTGATCGTTCAGTGGTCTGTATTTGCTACATTGCAACAGAGAGTTGTTTGTGCAAAGTGTAATAAAAAAGTGGAATTTGCTAAAAGTGTCGAAAAAGGATTAAGTTTTGAGTTACAAATTATCTGTGAGTCATAGATGTCATAGTAAAATCGAAGATTTGCCAAGCATGCGATAACTATTCAAAAAAAATATCCGAAAATACGCCAGAGTTCGATGCTTGGTTTACCGAACATTGTGAAGCAGGCAATTGCACAAGGGATCATGATGGTAGTGCCGGTCTTATAGAAGTTGAAGGAGTGGAAGAGATGTTTCGGAGGTCTGTGGAGCAGTACGGTGTTATGTATGAATATTATATCGGCGACGGTGACTCTAAAACTTTCAAGAGACTCGAAGAATCTGAACCGTACGGCGAGGCTGTCAAAATAAAGAAAAAAGCATGTGTTTTACACGTAGACAAGAGTATATATAGACGTGGTAAAGAAGCCAAAAAAAAACCATGCAAAAATAAAGAAAGCTCTGGAAGCGCAAAAAAAAGAGGCACTGGAAAGAGGTGAAGAAGTACCCAAAAAGTAGAAGGCTCAAAAAAGCAAACAACCTATCGTTAAATCTTTAAAATTTACTGGAGCGCAACTGTCGCTCTTATCTAGCTAT
Source organism: Gonioctena quinquepunctata (assembly GCA_018342105.1). Taxonomy (NCBI): domain Eukaryota; kingdom Metazoa; phylum Arthropoda; class Insecta; order Coleoptera; family Chrysomelidae; genus Gonioctena; species Gonioctena quinquepunctata. The sequence continues at coordinate 1,031,952 of JAFIRS010000159.1, forward strand.
TAAAAAAAGCTGTGCTTACTCATCCCGATTCTGTGCCAGACATGAAGAATGCAATTCTAGCCTCATTGTATCACAAGTGTTCCACCGATGCTAAGCCATAACACCAGTATTGTCCAGCCGGAGCAGATTCATGGTGCGCTTATCAAAAGGCAGTAGCTACAAAACAGAATTACAACCATCCTCCAGCTTCCGATCAGGAAATTCAAGATCTTTTACAGCCAATTCATGAAGAACTAACCGACAAAAAGTTGCTCGAGAGATGTTTAGGGGCTAACACGCAAAACAATAACGAAAGTTACAACTCATGTGTTTGGAACATAGCCCCTAAACATAAGTTTGTTGGGAAAAAAACGCCTGAAATTGCTGCTCTCAGTGCTGCTTGCATTTTCAATGAAGGGCTTTTACCCATATTAAAAGTAATGGAAGTTATGGGTGTCAGAATCGGCCCGGAAGCAAGGCACTTTGCTGATAGGGCCATCAACAGATGTGTTGATCGATCTGAGCTAGAAGCTACTGAAGCGTCTAAGGAACACAGAACTGCTCTAAGAAATGCAATAATTCTTCAGAATGATGCTTACGAAGACCAGGAAGGAGTTGTGTATGAAGCTGGAATGGATATGTGAGTAAAATTCACTTTCTTTACGATTTTTCACGAATAAAAACTTTGAACTGATTTTTCTCCGAACCACGTTTTTTCGCATGAATGACACTCTCATTTCAAAACTATTGCACTTATCGATATGAACCAAACGGCATTTTACTCTTTAGATGTCTGGCTATGGCCTCAAGCAGAACCAGAAATATTCATTAATATTTAAAAAAGTTATAAACAATTAAAAGTGAAAAAAAAGGTAAAAAAAATTCAAAAGTCCGCCATTTTTTTCATTGAAAATGTTTCATTCTGCTTGAGGCCATAGCCAATTCGATACAGAACATGAAACCGTTTTGTTTTTGCTTTCAGATAATTCTTTTCCAGGAAATGATGTCATCCATCAACGAATCAGATGAGTTTCTGCAGCCATTTTCAGGACCGCCATTTTGAAAAAAAAAATAAATTTTTTTTCAAGTAATTTTATATATGAGCTTTCATATGTAAAAAAATTGATTACTCAACATGTTTTGTACTATAAATAAAATGTATTGAAAAAAATTACGTTTTTTGGAGTAACCTGGCCTTGAGCAGGTGGTGGAGAATACTGCGATTACAAATTACAATACATTGATGGATACAGTAATGATAATGATAATGATTTTTATTTTACCAAAGGTGTATACAATATACATAAAAAATGGATAAATGATTTGTAAGGTAAAATAAAGGTGGTAATCCCAAAAAAGGTGTCGAGGAGCTTGTCGAAGGGAATTTCCTACTCTATAAATAACAATTACAAATGATGCTGAGGATTACATGACAATACATAAGTATATTAGGATAATTTAATGGCGTATAATATAATGTAGATAAAAGTATAAGGTTACAATATGAAAGTTTTTTTTAAGAATTTTTTAAAACCGCAAAAAATACAATATTTTTGCAAAAATAGTGAATATGTTGTGCAGAACAGATACATTAAACGTAGCACAATATAAATAAACAAATAAATAAACCAGGAGTCAGGGATCGATGAGGTTGTGGAAAACGTATCTGTTCATTGACAAAATCCAAGCTTTCACCTTTTTTTTATAGAGGGTTTTGGAGTTGATAGTTTTTAATGAGATAGGTAGCAAGTTTCTCAGCCTTGGAGCAATATAAACGAAGTATTTTTGGCCAATCGACTTATGTGCTCGTGGTAGTATTTCATTTGCAACTGTTTTCATCCTAGTTTGGTATCGATGTACAATTAAAGTAGCTACAGGTCTGTTATATGTAAAAAATAATATGGTTTTGCAATGAAGTTGTCGTAGGTCCATTATTTGAGCTCCGCTGGATAAAATCTCGGAAAGATATTGCTAGGATTTTTTGAAAATAATTTTGAGAATGCGTTTTTGAATAACTTCTGAGGGTTTTAGTTTTTTTATCCTCATTCCTTCCCAACCAATCATACCATATTGTATAATGGATTCCGCTAACGAATAGTATGAAATCTTCATATGTAAGTGTAAAAAGCTCAATTGTTTGTACTTGAAGATAAGTTTGCGAAGTTTATTGACAACTGATTTTACATGGGTATCCCATTTTAGAAATGAGTCTATTGTAATACCGAGATATTTAGCTGAATTTGTGAGAGGTATTTGTGTATTATTTTTTTCTATAGTCTCGTATGCAGGTAAGTACTTTTCATAGGAGATAAACGGTAATACTTTAGTTTTTGAATGATTTATTGACAAACTATTTTCGTGGAACCAAGTTGAAATGGCTTTCAGGTCATTTGTGGCAGTTCCTCTCACCGCATTCCAGGTTTTTCCCTCGTAGACCAAGACGGTGTCATCGGCGAATGAAATGATGGTGCCACTAGAATTTCATGTTAGCAGGTCGTTCAAATATATGATAAAGAGTATAGGACCCAGAACTGTTCCTTGTGGCACACCACAAGTAACTGTACTTTCACCGCTCATTTTATCATCTAATAAAACTTGCTGCTTTCGGTCGAGAAGATAACTTTCAAAAAGATTCAGTGCATTTCCTCTAATACCAATGTTTTCTAGTTTGTCTAGTAAACGCCTATGATTTATGGTATCGAAGGCCTTCGTCAGATCCAGAAGTATACCTAAACATGGCATGGAATCGTCTATTGCGTTGTAAAGTTTGGATGTCAGGAATCCGATAGCGAGCTGGGTGGACACGTTTTGCTGAAGCCCAAATTGGTGGGGAGAGAGAAAATTATGTTTTTCCAAATATTTAGCCACCTTTTTTTTAATAATTTTTTCAAAAACCTTCGATACTTCCGACGTTAAGGATATCGGACGATAATTATCCATAGAGTCTTTTCTGCCTGATTTGAACAGGGGCTTGATGGTAGCAATTAAGAACTGTTTTGGGACTTCGCCACTATTTATAGCTAGGTTCATTATATAACATAGGGGTTCTGATATATAATGTATTGCAGACTTGAGAATTTCGTTAGAAATTTGATCCGGTCCACATGCTTTTTTGTCTATCAGGTCCAGTATTATATTTTCAATTTCTTCGATATTTGTTGGCTCTATGAACATGGACTGGGTAAAGTTTTGCTGTGATTTAGGTGCCTGGAAGTCATTTTTAAATTTTGCCGCCAATTTCGCGCCAATACTCCCGAAATGGTCGTTGAAGGCTTCTGCCATTTTTCTGTCATTGTTAGTTCCTTCCATTTTCATTTATGATTTTTTTTATATTTGATTTTTTTTTATTTCTCCTGTGGATTCGTTTACTACGTCCCATACATTTTTGGAAAATTGGAATTAATTTTTAAAAATTTTTTTTTTTTAAGTTAATTCATTTCGATATTGTCGGTATTTATTTTTGATATTTCCATCATTTGGATAATTTGAAGTTTTTAGTTTCAGTTTGTCGCGTTCTTTGATTGAAATTATTATACCATTTGTTATCCAAGTTTTTTTCTTACGCCTGTTTCTATGTTCCAAAACTGTGGTAGAACGCTCAATATATCCATTTAGATTTTCATAAAAAATATTTGTAGCTGTTTTCACATAATGACAGTTGTATACTGTGATCCAATTTTCATTTTTCAACATAGTTAACAATTTGTTTATGTTTGTTCTTTTCTGCGGCAAACTTTAATCTCTTCTACTGAAGTTTTCTCTGCTTATTTTAAAGAAACAAGTAATGGAATAATGATCTGTAATGTTTGTTCTGATAACGCTTGGAATGATATTAGTGTATTTCTCACATTTTGATTTATAGAAAATATGATCTATACAGGTAGCTGTTGTAGAAGTAACTCTAGTGAATTCGTTTATAAGTGGAATAAAACCTTTTTCAGACATGATATTCAAATAGCCTTCTGTTATGTCTACAGCATCTATACTTATATCTATGTTGATGTCACCAAGAAAAATGACTTTATCAAAGTGATTTTTGGTGTCGAAGTTATTCCAAAAAAGTTCGAGGTTTCCGTTGAAAGTTTGTATGTCACTAGAGGGGAACCTGTATATTGCAATTAATGCGATTTTTTCATTGTTATAGGTGAGTTCGACAGAAATACCATTTGATTCCCCTATTTTAATAGTATTTTGTTCAAACTTTATGTTGTCTTTGTGTAGATTACGACTCCGTCTTTTGATTTCTGAATTCATTGTTGTGAATTTTTTCATAGTTTTGTAGATTTACTGAGCTACAGTCTTTTATTTCCCATGTCTCTGTGAGTATTATGCAAGTGAATGTTTCTTCAAATTCAGGCATGAACGCTTGGAATTCGTCAAAATGCTTGTGTATGCTACATATGTTATTATGGTAAATAGAGAACTGGTCTTCTGATCTATTTATACCCTTTTTTTAAAGTTGTTCATTAGTTCTGTTAAATTATCTACTACGGTCGTTTTCATGGGTTCATTTGAGAAATCTCGTATATATTGATCCATGATTAAATTTATTAATGGAATGTTTTTTATTTTTAATGGTCATTACGACTAACCTTAGGAAACGAATTACTTTCTTCTCTCATTATTTGATCTGGTTTTCACTTTCTCAATGTTCTGATTAAATGGTTTGGGTGGCTGTTTCTTGATACTTGGTTTGGGGGATGATTGGTATGTTGGTAGTTTCTTGAATTTGTTTTGTGATTCCGTCTTCGAATAATTCTTTGATTATGGGTTGTGTAGGTGTTGATGGGAGGCTCCTTCTTTCAAATTGTTCTCCCGTCTTTTCTTTTTCAGCTTCGAAAAGTTGCTCTTCCGTCTACCATCAACTTGTTTTTTCTAATGAACGATGTCCGGTCGTGATACTGCCTGTTTGCGTTGAGATGTCTTTTCAAAACTGCTAGTTCTTCTCTTGTTGTGAGATCGTGGGCTATCGATATTTTGGTTCCTTTTAGTTTATTACAGTTGGTAAGTAGGTTCTTTTTGGTTAGGTTCAAAACAAATTCTGTTTTCACTGGACAATTTATTTGAGATCTCTTTCGTGTTGTGTTTATTATTTGGAACTCATTTAATTGTTTTTATATTTGATTTTATCACTATCCCAGTTCTTCACAGATTCACAAACGAATGAAAAAGTTTTATGCGGCACCATAGAAAACACGTCTACTCACTTCGGCTGCTGGAATTCAGACAAAATTAACAAGACTTACATGCAACTATACATATGATCTGGAAAAAAAAAGTTTATATGCAGTGTTACAGGTATTATGAATACTGGAGTGTTACAGAATCACTTTCTTGATTTCACTTGATGTAGTGTTGAATATATTCTCAATATTAGTCTTCAGTTGGGTGTAATTTACCTTTACGAAATATTTTTTTCAATAGATATTTGATCATGATCTTTCAAATACCTTGTGATCAACGTTATCTATTCATAGACAGTCGATTGAGATTATAATATGAAATATCAATCGAAACATAAATCTGTAAAATATGATATGATGATGTATTGGTAACAATGATAATATGTTTTTTTTTCAGAAAAATCAGAATGAAATTTTTTGCTATCTTCGCAGCTGTTCTGCTGACCGTAGCTAACGCGACCACTGACAAGGACCAATGGGTAGCTTTCAAGGTACGTGTTTTTGTGTACTTTTTTCTTTTTTAAATTTTCTGAGGCTAAAATCTACTAATTACCATCTACTTTATTTTTGATTACTTTCAAAATACTTACTTACTTACCTTACTTGTAATATTCACTGTTATATAATATAATTTCTTACTTTAACTAATAATTGTTATACAGTGCGCGCGTAAAGTATGGAACATGAAGATATATTTAACACCCCGTAAGATACAATAACAAAATTTTGGTTATGTATATGAGATGGACCTGCGATTTAAAATTTTATATTTTCGACGTTGGCAAATGTACAGTTTCTAAGATATACGAACAATACATTTATTTTTAAATGGGACAACCCGTATATTTTTTAATTTTCTGTTTCAGTTTTTTACTTGCCGATGTTAATGGCCAATATTGACCATTAATTTAAAAAAATAAGGAAAACATTTTTATTTTGTAATTAATATTGCAGTACTTGATTCAACGAAATGAAACTGATATTCATATCATGTTTATCAGCACAAAAACAGCAAAGACTTGTTCAGACTTTAACAAATATCAAGTGGCCCATTTTATTTTTTCTTTATGTTAATATCAACAGTGGCAACAAAAATATTTTTCCTAATTTCTTGAAATTACACACACAGACAAACTGAACGGTAGATCGAAGTAAAGATTTGTGAGTCGGTTCGAGGAGATTATATTCACACCAATCCATTTCAGGCGAATGCTAATATTTGACAAAACTACAGAACCACCTCAAAGATTCATATGATTTCTTTTCCAAAGTAAGTTTCATGTTCCTTTCGGTTCTTCTAAAAAATGATCGGTGTTTAATATTCAAAAAGTAACAGTGTTGATGATAATTTTAGAAACAGTTACATCAAATGGATCCCTTTGGAGAACAATTTTGAATAAAGTATTAGTAATAAGGCGACCCTAATTCATTCATTTTTCAAGATCTTGCGACCGATATTCAAGATCTTGCGACCGATTCGAATTATGAGTTTTGTGACTTGGATTCCATGCCATTGTTTGGTAATGAAAACATTTGATTTTTCTCAGTAACGATTGAAAAATTCATGGAAAAAGACATAAATGTTCATCTACAGCTGAGGGGATATACATATTTCTATAGAGGGAAACTCCACTAAGGAGAAGATGGAGGTTATTGATAACACTACGCAAGTCCTTTCATAATAATAATAATAATAATAAATTTATTCACTCACATAATAATATAAGCAATACAATATGTTATGATAGAAAAAGTATAAGATAATAATAATGAACATAATAAGATAATAATGGCGAAGAAAAAGTTAACAAACCACTTAATAAATTGTCAATATTGTGTGGATAATTTTCATCTGAATCTAGGCTTATATCTCTAGTATAAGCTACTTCAAATGATTTATTTTTCAGATCTAAGTGGAAAGATTGGTTAAGTGCGAGTTCGACTCCTGCACAGAGAGTTCCGTAAACGAAAAGTTTGTGAAATTGATTTCTAGACAAAGAACTATCGCTACGATTTTCCTTTTAATTGAGGCATTATATTCCTTGATATGCTATTTGAAGTAATGAGAATAATATTTTGTTCCATATAAAATAATACTTCACATATATAGAATTCTAGTGCCCAATTTGCCCACTCTTCGATTTTCAAATTATTTTTTTTTTGTATGATTCTCCGGTTTTTCGTATCTTCTGATAGTTTGAGGGAAATAAGTGAATGATTCCGCTTTTCTTCATATTTCAATTATTTCGGTTATTATAGAGTCGAAATCAAGTATCAAAAGGATATATCCAAGGGTTTTATATACAAGAGAAACATACCGAGCTCTCTCCATTTCCACACCAAAAAAAGTTCGTAATTTGTAATATGTTCCGTTTAAAATATTTTGAAATGCGATTGAAACAAAGAAGTTATGCAACAGGACAACTTTTCTGGAAAATATGAAAAAAATTCCAATATGGTGACACTGTACATGAGACAATAATAAATCTCAATGTGTTTATTTTTCCAGCAAACCCATGGTAAAACCTACAAAAGTCTGGTGGAAGAAAAAACCCGCTACGCAATCTTCCAAACCAACCTCAAAAAAATCGCAGAGCACAATGCCAAATATGACAACGGAGAAGAGAGCTACTTTTTGGGTGTCACCAAGTTCGCTGACATGACATCCGAGGAATTCAGTGCCATGCTCAATTTGCAGTTAGCAACCAAACCAAAACTTAACGCAACTCGCCATATTTTCTCGGAAGATTTGGAAGTGCCAGACTCCATCGACTGGACAGAGAAAGGAGCAGTTTTGGGTATCAAAGATCAAGGATCCTGTGGATCTTGCTGGGCTTTCAGTGCCGTGAGTACTTTGTAACGGAGTTACTATTTTTCCGCAAAAGCTCCCTGTGAGGATTTAAATTCATCTCGTCGGTAATAATAGGTTAAGCCAGTCCCACGTGGAGCTTACGCACTGCTACTGAAATTAGTCGCTTTGGCCGTCCGTAAAAGCTTACATTTGATACCCGCTTCATACAACGAATTGTCTGCACCCGTTTTTGAGCTTGCATACTAGTCCGTACGACCCCCCCGCGCATGAGCTTTTTGGTTGCTAAGTTTACCCCGCTTGCTTGAAAACACCCTCCCCGCTTTCTCTGTATACAGTGAGGATGTAAAAAGTCCCCCCCCCCCATAACTTTTGACCGGAACAAGCTGTCGAGGTCGGATAAAATTCATGTAAGAAGGTACCACTTTTACCACTTTTTGGCATAAAAGTGATTGTGGTCAAGTGATCTAGTGTCAAGAGGGCACCATCAACTTTTTTTTTCCGTGAAGGGGGGTCACGTGGCTCTTGGTGTTGAAGGCCTTCCGATTCTCTATCCAACACCGCTTTGTTTGTGAGAATCGGCCAAGCCGTTTCAAACTGACAAGCGTTTGAAATTTGCTTCAAATATTTTACAAATAAATTAGTTCAACTAATAATTGCAGAAGAATTTCAACACCGTTACTGATTCTCGTCGAAAAGTATATTTTTTGTGGTAAAAAAGGTTCGCATATTATTTTATTTTAAAATGTGCTTTTTGTCAAAAAAATGTATACCTTAGTTGTTTTGCTGGAGACTCCAAATAGCATTTCATTTCAATCTCAGTCTAATAGTGACGTTAATCATATCGATACTTTTGACAGTTGTCATAGGTTTCAGCATTTCTTTATAATTTTCAAATGCCTCGTTCTCGTCCTTCAGAAGGAAAAATCGAAGCAATTTTGATTTACGCTGAAGCTAGGCGTAATTGCCATGAAGCAGAAAGAATATTTAATGAGCGCTTCCCAAATAATCCAATATCTCGTACCTACTTAAGGGAATTGGTTAGTAAATTTCTAAGGACTGGTTGCGTAAGGAGGGAGAAAGAATCTGGAAGAAAATCTATTTCAGAAGAACAGCAAATCGACGTTCTGGCAGCTGTTGTTAATAATCCGTGGTCGGAGATCTTGATTCTTTTGTCAAAATTGAAAAACTCGAAATGGCGGCTCCAAAATGGTGGACGAGTTTTGTGATTATGGTCTGATTCTATTCAAAATTGGTATGTGGGGGTTTTTGGGGTCAAATATTATGATTCTTCTGTGAAAATTGGAAAATTCAAGATGGCGGCTTCGAAATGGCGGCCGAGTTTTGTGATTATGGTCCGATTCGCATTAAATTTGGTATCTGAGGGTTTTCGTGATCGGAGATCATGATTTTTTGTCAAAATTGAAAATTCGAGATGGCGCCTCCAAAATGGTGGACGAGTTCTGGATTATGGTCTGATTCTATTAAAAATTGGTATGTGGGGGTTTTTGGGGCTCTAATCCCTTAGACTGCCCTGGCAGACTAGTGAGTCAGTGCTCTACTACACCAATGGATCCTTTCCAAATATTAATAGTTAGCTATTTCCTAGTCTAAAATGGAAACAAAAGACAATCACAAATTAATGTCATAATAGGCAAATATATGTCAGTTGAAATATCAACAAATATTCTTCACAAATTCTAAGTGAAAACGTTCTAAAAGTAAACTATGGCTACTTTAAGTGGAACCCAACGCATAGAAATTTTAATTTTTATTGGATGCGGAGATAGAACCAGAACTCAGCAAAAGGTATGCGACTTGTTCAATGCGAAGTATCCAAATAGACCTATCAGTCGTTCAACAGTCAGTAAGATTGAGAAAATATTTAGAGAAACTGGTCATGTCAAACATATTCCGGATGCTGGACGTCCTAAAATAGAAGAAAACGTGAAACTTGATGTTCTATTGGGTGTTGAGAATAATCCTCACAATACTTCACGACAAATTGCAGCAGACCTTGACATATCCCAAAGCTCTGTATTACGTATTCTGAAAGCAAAAAAGTACCATCCATACAAAGTACAGCTACATCAACAACTCAATGATGATGATCCCGATCGCCGTGTGGAGTTCTGTGAAATAATGCAGGATTTGTGTAACCGCAATCCACGTTTTATAAAACAAATTCTGTTTCCCGATGAGGCTACGTTTTGCCTAAATGGTTCAGTAAATCGCCAGAATTGCAGATATTGGAGTAGGGATAATCCTCACTGGATGATGGACGGGCATACTCAATACCCTCAGAAAGTCAATGTTTGGGCAGGGATAATAAACGACAGGATTATTGGCCCGTATTTTTTCGAAGGAAATCTCACAGGGGAGCGTTACTTGGAATTTTTAAGAAATAAACTCATACCTAACCTTGCCGATATTTTTCCGAACGCCAACAATCCTAACTCACCAAATGAAAGTATTTGGTTGCAACAAGATGGTGCACCTCCGCACTATGCACGTGATGTTCGCGAGTTTTCGAATAACTGTTTTCCTAGGAGGTGGATTGGTAGACGCGGACCGATAGAATGGCCCCTAAGATCTCCAGATCTTACGCCCCTGGATTTTTTCTTGTGGGGTTATTTAAAATCGTAGGTCTATGTAGATAGGCCGCAAAATCTACAAGAGTTGAAAAATCGAATTAGGATCGAAATTAACAGAATTACTCCGGAAGTTATTCGCAATGTGCAAGAGGAATGTGTCCGTAGATTTGCTTATTGTCAAGAGACTGGTGGATGGCATTTCGAACATCTTATTTAACTGTTCTATTTTGTTGGATATAAAGTTATTCTCTTATTGAAATAAAATATTAATTTTTGTTCACCCTGTACAAAAATATCTAATTAATTATTATCATTGAATGCAGTATTGAAAGGCCTTTCAGATGAGATATCACAAGACATCTATTCCGATTTAAAAAAATTACCGATTACGTCACCATGTCAAAACCAGTGACATAACCTCTTTAGTATATATATAAAAAAATCGGCATTTTAAAATAAAAATCGACCTATTTAAGGATTTTTGTCAAAAGTTCATGGCTTGCGAAATATAATTTGTTCCATAATTTTGACGCGCACTGTATATGATTAACTATATCCCATTTCTGATTTATGTTGGAAATATTCGGAACCAATGTCTCTCAGGAAGGCTTATTGGGGTTTCAAGAAATAGCTGTTACCTACCAAGTAAACTTCAATAACGCAAATACTTAAACTCAAAATATATATCAATTCAAATGTAAAAACTCTTCACAGCCTCTTTCCTCTCTCTGTCATCTCAATGTCTCGTCCCAAAAGCAAAAAACAAAAAACAATAAACAGGGCCTAGGGAAAATCAGTAATGATATCCCTAGCACATTGATAATAGACGAGATAATTTTATGACAATCGAAAGCTCGTTACCAAGCAACGAGCTTGAGAAATTTGTCATAAAATTATGAGGCATTTGTCAATGTCCGAGGGATATTTGGCGGAATATTTTTCGACAAAAAAAATTATAACTCAACACAATGAAACATTTATTTATTCATTAAAAGTACAGTTAGTGAAAGTACAATTATTAAAATTCAACTTAACATTAGATTCGTTGCTGTTCTCTGCTATAGAAGATCTTTTACCACGTATAATATTTATGATCTTGTTGTGGTGTTCTCGGTCGAGACTTTAGTATGGTTTTTCAGAATTTTGATTACTATGACCAGTAATTTTCAGCAATTGTTGTTCTTCTAAACCATTTTATGCCAATTCGCTTACAGCAGTTTATCTATTCGAGTGATTTGTTATCTTTTTGTCCTTTACATTCAAGCCAATTGCTTCAGCAGCAGATTTATTTCATCCATTTATTGTATTTCTTCCAATAGGTACATTATCGTACCATTTGACAGTTTTATTTTTCCAGTGTCGATTTGGTTCCAAGAACAGTCGTGGTGAGGTAATATTGTCGCCTCGTTTTGATATCAGTTTATGAAAAAGACGTACAGGGCAGCTTTGTATCTTACTATTGGAAACCAACCATTCACTACAGCTCTTAGAACCACCTTGGCACGTTTTACTGAATACCGGATTGTATTCAATGCGATTTGTTGGAGAGTCATCGTTATTTTTCTCGATTTGAAAAAAATCCACCAGACAAGCAACTTCCTCTCCTTCTCGCCATGCTAATTCTACAGCGGCAATATGGTAAAATTTAGGCATAAGACCTTCAGGAGTATTTTCATCCCATAGCAATATTATTTTGTTAACTTCAGACAAATTTAACAAAACTGAACTGGACTTACGTTTACATGGATCTGCTTGTAGTTTCTTCCTGATTGCATCGCTGGCATCTCGGGCTGGTTTGAAAAAGGTTTTTTTATTAGTTATTTTTTACTATAATTACGAATATTATGATCATGATGTGTTTCCGTCCATTTAAAGGTTGTTAACAACTTTAGCTTGGTTGGGATCCCAACCCAACATTTCATTAGGGTTTAAAAAAAATTGTCTTGATTTATTTTCGTGTTCCACATATTACTCCTCTGTATGTTAATGAAGATGGGACTAATTAGTCCCGAAACATGTCTAAGAGAATAAATATCTACCAATAAACTGTGGAGGCGACTTTGATTATACTCATTTCTTTCATCATCTATTCCACTGTAAGAAATGGAGTTTTTCCTGAAACCGTTCAATATATGTTATTTCTAGACTGGATCTATGGAAGGACAAAACGCTATCCTCAACGGAAAAAAAGACCCATTGAGTGAACAGCAACTTCTGGATTGTTCTGGTAGTTACGGAAATCACGACTGTAAACATGGTGGTGAAATGGTAAAAGCCTTCAAATACGTCATAGATAACGGAATCGCAACAGAAAGTGCCTATCCCTACGAAGGAAAACAAAAATCTTGCAGATATTCATCCAACCCTTCTCTCAAGATCACAGGATACAAGGACGTCGCAGCATCCGAATCCGAACTCGAAAAAGCTGTTGGTGAGTATTTAAGTTTTTGGAAAACATTTTTTATCTCTCCTCTGTATAGACTAACATGTGCATACAGTTACTTATTTTGGATTCTTTGGATAACATTCAAATTCGTATTACCAGATCATCCTCAAAGTTGTATGTTGTATGTCCAAGTTTTAACATGGTTTTGTACACGAGTTATTTGTTTTCTGTCAACAGTCAGGATTCATGTTGAAAAATCAGTATACATTTGATTCTCAACTTCTTGATATGCTCCTTCCATTTCAAAGTCACATCGAGGTTCATGTCTGAATATACTGCACTCATATTCATCCGATAGAATGCAAGCTGTTATGATTGGAAGAGACATTTCAGAATTCCAGGCTGTTGAAAACGGTGTTACACAGGGCTGGATTATTGGCCCACTACTATTTATTCTGTATACTACGATTTCCACAATCATATACACTTCAGCAATTGCCACTTTCACGCCGATGACACTCAAATTTATCTATCCATTCCAGAAGCAGATCTCTTGGAAGCCAATACTCAACTGAACTTTGATTAAGAGTCAATTATAATAATTTCAGAGGAGCTCCATAAATCACAGTAAATCTGTGGCTATGTTATTTGCTAGGAAAGTGGCACGGAATCGTTTTATTGATGCTCTGAACATTGAAATAAAAAATGTGCAATTATTCCCATTGACAGTGTCAAAAACTTAGGGATCATCCTGGACTGCTCCATGGATTTCAGTAAATACGTCAACCTGGTTGTAAGACGGGCTTCCTATAACCTTAAATCAATTTTGCTAACAGAATTTTTCTGATGGACGTAGTAAAATTACTTCATGTGAATCCCTTGTTCTTTCACACCTGACTTATGGTGATATTATTTATGATCGATGAAAAAAAATTGTATTTCGTGCATTAAATAATTTATTTAAATCGTAGCAAAGCGCTTTCGACCCTAAGGTCATCATCAGTGTGTACCTGAAAGTAAGTAATATTGATAGAAAACAGGTTACTGAAAAGTTTTTTTTTGAGAAGGAAAATTGACATATTTTAAATGTGAGGTTACTTACTCGTCAGGTGTACAAGAAGCCAAAAGACCATAAAATATCTCATGATCAATGAATGTTGTATAATTTACGTGACAAACATGTTAAAAACATTCCTAGGCCAGGATGGAAATTGAGATTACATTTTCATTATCTTTTTGAAAACCATTGTTTAGGTGTGATAGCTGGACCCAAGTGACAAGATTGACAAGTGAACGATGAAGTAGATTCACATGGAACACAGAACCATGGAGGTATCAGAATCAAGAAAGAAATATCCCTGTCATACGAAAAACACACTAGAAGATGATCAATCTAATGAGGACTGTCATCTGTCAAATATATGTTCCAATATTCCAAGGAAGACCAGACAAGACTCTTCAATTCTCACATTTAAGTCATCGTAATTGAATATAAGTTTGAGGAAGAAGTCTAATTATACCTGTCCTGATCAAAACAAACAGTTGAATAATTCAGGTAGTGTCCATGGACAATTAATTTAAATTTTCCTTAGTAAAAATCCTTGTCCACCATGGCTGAGTTGAACCGCAACTGAGGGATGAGAAGTGTGATACAAGTCTAATGGGAACTAGACCCAACTTCACAACTCCCTCAGCTGGAGTAAAACAGAGTCTTAAAGGTGATAATCCATAACATGACATACAGAGAACACAAGTCATGTTCTGGATTATCACCTTTTAGACTCTGTTTTACTCCAGCTGTGGGAGTTGTGAAGTTGGGTATAGCTCCCATTAGACTTGTATCACACTTATTATCCCCCAGTTGCGGTTCAACTGAGCCATGGTGGACAAGGATTTTTATTTTTATCAAGGAAAATTTTAATTCATTGTCCATGGACACTACCTGAATTATTCAATTGTTTGTTTTGATCAGGAGAGGTATAATTAGACTTCTCCCTTAAACTTATATTCAATTACGATGACTTAAATGTGAGAATTGAAGAGTCTTGTCTGGTCTCCCTTGGAATATTGGAACAAATATTTGACAGATGACAGTCCTCATTAGATTGATCATCTCCTAGTGTGTTTTTCGTATGACAAGGATATTCCTTTCTTGATTCTGATATCTCCATGGTTCTGTGTTCCATGTCAATCTACTTCATCGTTCACTTGTCAATCTTGTGACTTGGGTCCAGCTAAACAATGGCACACCTAAACAATGGCTTTCAAAAAGATAATGAAAATGTAATCTCAATTTTCATCCTGGTCTAGGATATGTTTGTCACGTAAACTTATACAACACTCATTGATCATGAGATATTTAATGGTCTTTTTGGTTTCTTGTACATCTGACGAGTAAGTAACCTCACATTTAAAATATGTCAATTTTCTTTCCCAAAAAAACATTTCAGTAACTTGTTCTCTATCAATATTACTTACTTTCAGGTACTGGTGATGACCTAAGGGTCGGAAGCGCTTTGCTACGATTTTAATAAATTATTTTATGCACGAAATACAATTTTCTTTCATCGAACATATCGATAAGTGCACACAGTCCCACTTTTCATTGGATTATTTATGGTCCAGCCATCTCGAAAAGAGATGCGCAACGCTCACAGTTAATTTGTTTAGAATATAAACAGGATGTTCATAAAACAGAATGTTTCCCTTTTCAGCTTACAGTTAGTTCAGAACTCTTGTCCTCGTCTCATTTTTGGACTAGGCAGGCGAGCTCATATTTCTGGACACTTGAACGTATTAGTATGGTGGAATATTGAGAGGAGGAGGATATAACATGCTTGTACTCAATTCCACGAAGTAATATCAACCCATGAACCACCATATCTCTACCAAAAGATCACCTTCCGCACCGACGTTCACAATGTCCACGTTCGGTTCAAATCTCGGCTCACACCGCTTTGTAACACCTCTGCCCAACATAAGTCCTCCTTTTCGTACATGATCGCTGAACTCTATAACTGGATTCCTAAAGAGATTGAACATATCAAGTTTAAAAAAAACGCATGAAAATTCTGCTACGTACATGCGATTGAATTTCTTATAGGTCTAACTCCTGATATGAGCAATCTCAAACACTATATTTATATCGTTATCTATGTTATTTGTCATAATACTATTTTCTCTTGCCGACATGGATTCACTAGAAGCAATTTGTAATAGACTAACAATGTGGCGTTCCTTTTTATTTGTTTGATTTTAATTTTTTATATTTTTTCCTTTATTTTTCTTTATTTTTCTTCTTTCATAGATTGAGTGGAAGTGGGCACTTGTCTGATCTCTCTGGGCCTGAAAAAAGTTAACTATGTCTTTTGGTAGAAATGTTTTTTTTACAGCCAATGTTTCACTATTCTAATTTCTTTTTGATTTATTCCTGTAAACTTCTACCAATAAAAGCATTCATTATTATCATTATTTCTATGTTGGTGTTGAATACCACCTGGATTCTCTTCCTGGAATGATTCTTCCATCGATACCGCCCGTATTTTATGCTTTGAGATATTAGTCTCTGGACGTTTGCTTCAAACTCCTTCGGACTTCTGCACTCGTGTTTTCCACTTTGCAGCTGTTCTCAATGTTGGTCGCCGAACCTCAATTCCAGGACCAGATCTTCATATTTGCAATGCTGCTTTTCTGGGATGGTCTGTAACATTGCCAAAGCAGCCCCCCTCAAAGCCACTATAAGTGCCCCCCCTCAAAGCCACTATAAGTGCCGTAGCCCTTTTCTCGTCGACCATCCATTGCCGTTGTTGCAGCTCCAAAATCGAAATGAAGCTATCCATACCTCAATTCACAATTTCAGGAAAGCGGATCCCAAATTTTTATAAGGACTTCTTTAAATCTTTATGAGGACTTCTTATAAATCTTAATGAGGACTTCTTTGAATGATAGAAATACTACTTGGGGTGCCTTCTATGACAAAGTGAACTCTATTGTGGAACTGAATATTCCAAAAAAGATCAAAACCACTCGCAGTTATACATCTTGGTACAACTAAGCCCTAATCAGTGATATACGTTTCGAACATATATTTTGGAAACGGTTCAGAAATTCTGCTGATGAAAAAGATCTCGATAAATTAAAAAAATTGAGAAGAGATTTTGAGTCCAACATTATAAAACTCCATCGTGTTCATAGTTTTTATGTAGAGGAAATTGTCACCTCTAATCCCTCGGCATTACATGAACCTCAAAAGAAAGGATGCAACCTCATCATCTAGCTTCAACTTTAATCAACAAACCCTATCTGAGTCTCAAGACATCTCTAATGCATTTGCCCAATTTTTTTCAGGAGGCTTATGCAACTCTCAAAGAGATCACTTTTCCAGACCTATTCAATAATCACTCTTAGTTGGTAATAACTGGAGTGACTGGAAGAGCAAGTATTAGTTTCATTAAAAAAAAACCCAAATTAACTAGTGGACCTGACAATATACCCTCCTTTGTTTTGAGAGATTGCGCAGCTGCCTTCGTGAACACCCTTTGTACGTTACCCAATTTATTTCTTTCACGAATACATTTCCTACACTATGGAAAGAATCCAGAATCATACAAATTTAGTTAGTATCACAGTGCAATTATCTGATACTATTGATGAAAACACTCAGTGTGATATAATTTATACGGTTTTCCCGAAGACCTTCGATAGGCTTGATCATGGAATTCTTCTTCACAAACTCTCGGATTTTGGACTAACCCCGAATCTCACATCTTTATTTCAATCCTACCTTCATAATCGTAAGCAGTATGTCAGTTTCCATGGTCAAAAGTCTATTGAAGTCCTCCCCACGTCAGGTGACCCCCAAGGGTCTAACCTCGGGTCATTATCTTTCATAATGTTTATTAATGACATTGTAGCTACCATCTCCGTCGGTAACTTTATGTATGCCGATGATCACCACAGAAGACTGTACCCTTCTCCAATATAATCTAGATCGCCTCAATGTCTGGTGCACCAGTAATAGTTTATTCCTTAATGTTCCTAAATGACAGGTTATGTCCTTCACCGCCAAGCTGAATCCAATTCTTTACAATTATAAACTGGGAAAAGTCGTATTGAAAAGACCCGAAACGTTCCAAGATCTAGGAGTGACATTCGACAAAAAACCCTCTGTTGCAAAACATATAGAGCTAGTCACCAAAAAAACCTATAGATCATTAGGATTCATAATCAGAGTGTCAAATAATTTTGGAAGGAATAAGAAAACTCTCATATTTCACATTTGTTGGATCAAATTTAGAGTATGCATCAATTGTTTGGGCGCCACTTATCATATATTTAATTTAGAAAATATCCAACGAACATTTTTGAAGTATCTATGTTTTAAACTTGATGGCAACTACCCAGACGTAGGTTATCCACATGAACAACTCATTTCTGGATTTTCAGTAAATTTACTTGATTCTCGTCGAGATGGTCACATGTTATATTCCTTTTCAATCTTATACATAACATTCTGGACTACAGCTGCATTTTGGATAAGTTTCATATGCCTAGACTCACATCTCGGAGAAACAATTACTTTCTATCTTCCACTTTCTCACACCATTGTTGAATTGAATTCACCTGTTTATGAGATGTGCAATACATACGATAAGATGAATGAAACCATTGATATTTTTTGCTGCAATGTCTCCTCCATAAAAAAACTGGACTGTTCTATTTCTGTCCAAAGATTTATATTGATGTATATAGCTAACATGTTGAATATTTCGAACTATATTTTCCTATTCTGTAATTGGACCTGGAACCTGTTGAATAGTGTAATAAAAAAAACTGCCTACAATATAGGGACCATGGCGATTGCCCATCAAAAGTCGGTGGTTCTACAGAATTGGGTGATGTGGCAACCCTGTCACGGTGGTTTTAGATTTTCAATTAAACAATTTTTTTTCCAGTTCTTCTCGCATCGTTGCTACCTCTTTCTTGTTTCTTCTCGTGCCGCCAAAACATCTTTGTTTTCTTCTTCCTGTATCGCATTAACTTCTTTTGTTGTCCCAACGTCCATCGTTCTCTAGACTGAGTTGATTTCGGCCCCATATCTATCAACAATTTCCTTCGGGGCTACAATTTGTCCCTCGATTTTCTGGACAATCTGTACAACGAATGCTCACGGTTTACAACTGAAATATTATGCACGACTGTATCTGACTTACGTACTATGTTTCTGCCGATCTAGACCAATGACTGTCTCGTCCGCCGGTTAGCCTCACTTTTGAATAGGTCATTAACGAGAACCTTTGTATCGGTCGTTCATCGACTTATTATTCCATACCGTTTTCTTGGAATTCTGATATCACGCCTGGTAAACATGCGGTCGCTGATCGTATTTGGCAGTGGCGTAGTATATTCGGGCACGTAACAATATTGTAACAATATTAAATGAATAAATTTTTCGATTACAGGAACTATCGGCCCAATCTCAATAGCCATCTACGCTGAACCTCTGCAACTATACCAAGGAGGAGTTCTCAACCCTCCCGACTGCCTCTCCACCGTCAACCATGGAGTTTTGGCTGTAGGATATGGCGAAACTGGCGGAAGTAAGTTCTGGAAAGTCAAGAATTCCTGGGGAATTTGGTGGGGAGAGGCTGGATACTTCCGCATAGAGAAGGGATCCAACAAGTGTGGTATTACTTCAGATTCTTCTTATCCACTCCTCTGAGTATCAACGATGATATATTTTATACTCAAATAAGAAATCAATGAAGTTCTATTATTTATAACGATTCCATTTATTTCACGGCTAGAACATGTATAAAAATTTTTTATTCATTTCCAAAATTAGTGATGCCTTGTACCTAGACAAGAAAATGTTCTGTCTCGTTCTAACCAAGAGGAATTATACTTCGCCTTCTCTCGACAAAATACTTTATTTTCATATGCCATTATCCTACTGATCTGATTGGAAGTTTTACAAATCATTACACACGTTGTTAGTGTGCCAAACGACACATTAAATGTGGCAGCGGCCTCTTTATTTGATTATATTTATTATATCACTAATTATATCCCCTATTTGCCGATGAAGAAAATCCATCGTAACAATCTTATTTCATACACATACATTTTCGAATCAATTCAATACGTACTACCATTGTTCAGGGAGAAAGAACATAGTTAGTCACTGTTATGGGTTTTTCAATGGAGGACGCTGGGCACCATTACTAGATTGCGCCATCAAATGATGCACAAACATACTTCTGTTCTTAATTAGAACGGAAGTCGGCTTCACCTCGGCAATGTTTTTCTTGTTTTATTTAATAGATGTCTCTTGAAGGAAAATTAAGTTTATTTCTTTCTTCTCGTCATAATCTCAACATAAGCCACTGAAAAAAAAAAGATGCGGCAAAAAAGCCGCGGAAAAAAGCTGCCAGAATAAAAGCCGCGAAAAAATCGCCCTATAATATAATATCAACAAGAAATATGTAAAGGTGTCTAACAAATGTTTTTGATTAGTAATAATTCCTGGAAAATAATATACCTACCCCAAAAATGCGAGTTCACCCGGCTTTGTACTTCAGATAAACCCGCTGTGCAATTTTTTATTTTTTTATTTTATGTTCTGGTTCCCACGAAAAAGGATATCCTGTAATGTTCAGAGAACATCGTGGGAACCTAGGGAAAGAAGGTAGGAGTTGGTGTTCTTCTTAAATTTCTGAAGGTTGTATGCCTCGGGGAACACCTCCCTAGGCAATGAGTTCCAAAGCCTCGCTGTTCGTTGGATGAACGAGTCTTTGGAAAGTGATGTTCTGCAGGTCTCCAAAGTGACCACGAAGGGGTGTGATGACTGAACTTGACGGGTTAATCTCGAAGAGACTGCCAAAGCAGGAACGATTGTTGATATTTCAGAAGAGCATCGCCCATGAAAATATCTATAAATTAGAGACAAATCGCCAACTTTTCTACGGTGTTCCAGACAAGTGAGCGAGTTTGTAAGCGAGGCATCACCGACGAGACGAATTGCCCTTTTTTGGACAGAATCCAATAGCCTCAGGATATGTTTAGGTGCCGCACTCCAAATATGGGAACAGTATTCCAGGACAGGTCGGATCTGTGCCTTATAGATCATGAGCAGCTGACTGGGGGTGAAATAGCTCTTGGCACGAAACAGAAAACCAAGTTTTTGGGATGCACTTTTGGCAATGGACCTCACGTGATTTTCCCAGGAAAGGTTATTGCTGATAGTAATACCAAGCATCGATATGGATGGCTTCAGTGGTATGGTTACTCCTGGCAAAGTTATGTTAGGCACAGTGAGATCGGCTCTTCTAGAGAAAAGACATGCTTGTGTTTTGTTTGCATTGAATTCTACCAAGTTATTAGATCCCCATTCGAGAATTGTTGTTGAAGTCCTTATTTATATTGTTAACATTTCTTCCTCGTTCATTTCTGGTTTCATGATATGATTACTTAATTTATTGAGAATTAGAACTTCCCCTGAATTTTACCTGATACTTTCGTATTTAAGGGATGTAAATTTGCCGTTGGCATTCATTATCGAATGTGCAATTCTTTCTGTAAGGGTTATTTGTTTAGTGCTGTGTTGGTTGAAATAGTGTCACCATATGTGTGAATATTTTCGGATCTCCCAAGTTTGTGATTGATTTTTTCCTATCCTTAGTGAATTATAGTATAACAAAAGACTAAAGACAAGTGTGTCGCTATTTTTTTTCAACGATTCTTCAAGGTGAGTTTTGCAAAAACAAAATTCTTAGTAGCCAATTTCTATTGGGTACATAGGATATAGTTTGAAGCGTTTTTCTTATTAGACTTATAAATTGATCAAATTTCAGCCAGTCTTGGGTCTCGATATTTCGAAAGTTAATACTTTTTACCCACATTAAACATACATACAAATTAAAAACATTCTTCTTTCGGAATCTGATGAAGTGACAAAAATTAACATAAAATGAAAAATCAGCATGTTTCATGAAGGTAGTGGATAGTTATCAAAAAGGTCCAAGTTTAAAAAATACAAAAGTGAGATTCAGAAAAAAAAAACATCTCCGTAGAGGAACGACAACGACTAGACACTAAGTCTTTTTCATTTGATTGATTTTTTAGTCAGTCCTCAAGAATTCCTGTAAATTAGATTTTGTTAGTTTGTGGGGGTGTCATAAATTGGCGCTAGTATTTCTGACCTGCAGAAATGCATCGCTACTTACTGTTACCTGAAAATCAAATATTAGGAAGTTACTCAAATATTGAACAAAAAAACAGTTCAATATTCTTATGTTTTCTTTCATTATATATTTCCAAATAGACTAATTCAGCATACAATTAAGTTCGAATCAAATCTAGAGTGGAAAGACTCTCACGCATTTGTGGTTCTTTTGATGATTTCGCTGAACTCTGCCCATAATTCCGGCGGAAAACTGGCTTCTCCACCGATTTAATTTTCTATTAGATATTTTCGAGCATGAATATTAAATTGTGGAGGGAAAGGGTTCTTGAGTGTGTGTCGATTCCTATGTCCTCGAATAGCTCAGTCGGTAGAGCATATGACTAGAAATCATAAGGTCGTGGGTTCGACTCCCACTTGAGGATGCTTTTTTTCCTTAATTTAATAATTTGTCCACTATGCCACAAAATTCCCTTCTTTCTCATTACCATAATTATTATTAAAAAAAACACAATGGACCTTTTTTATTACTATTATAAAAATCAAAGAAATTTATCATTATTGGGGTAATTTTTGCTATATCTTGTCAACTTAACACGCTGAACTTGATAAAGTACAGTTGTGTGCATAAAAAAGTCGTTCAAGGTTTGTATGGTGTAAACCTGCCTATGATGTTTCAGATTTCATAAAAAAGTAGTACACGTACACATTTGACAAAAATAGTTTCAATTTTGACACTACCTGTCAAAGACTTGTCAAAGTCAATAAGAAGTTCAATTAGATTGACAAGCCTGACTCACAATAGCCTATAACTGCTGTACGACTTTTTTATGCATACAAGTGTACTTCTCATATCCTCTTATTGCAAATTTGGTTCCTATTCAGAAAAAAAAATACTTACTTGATCCCGCAAAAGAAAAAATAGTAAATTTATGCACTGGTAGGTACTTATTTGATATCGAATACATGAGGTAGATTTTTTAATTGGACCATTATTTAGATGGACGGAAAAAATCATATTTTTCGAATAGAGTGAGGAGTTTGCAGTACGAGTGGGTAAGAAGTGTTTCTAGCAATTTCTTTTTTGCAGTTTCAGAAAAAAGAACAATTGTATAAAAATTCCCCACTAATTTAGAACTTAAAAAGGAATGTTATATTAACGCTAAAAAAGGAACGTTGCATGAACACTAAAAACGGAACGTTGTATGAATACTAAAAAAGGAAGGTTGTATGAGCATCTAATACCCACTCATCATCATCATCATTCTGTTTAAAATATATGGACTTTTATTACTTTTCAAAATTCCTAACTTTTCGTCCACAGCCCTATAAACTATTTTACATGAGATTTCTGTATCATTTGTTTCCCTAACTCAGTTTGAAATATGAGTGAATTAACTGGGAATACAAAATGACTTGCATAGATAAGATACGACTGCACAGTGTTGCCAGATCGAAAACAGGGTTTTTTTTACACTTTTGTGGTCGAATATTTTCTTAATCATAAATACATTCTGAGAGTTCTGTGCACTTGGAGAACTGTACAGTTGTTCATTTGGCTGGATATCTCGTAAAGAAGTGTTTGACTTTATTCATAAGTAAAAATGTTAATCTTTGCTGGAAAGTTCTGAGGATCTTGTTGAAAACGATGAGATTTTTATTTTTTTATGGAATGCTTTAGTAAATATATTGAAAAATATTCAGCTGCCAAAATCATATTCCATATGAAAAGACATATTTACAGGAAGCTCCATTCTAGCCAGCCTGAATGGTTTGAATGTGACAGTGATTTTGACAATCACAGGACCTACATTGTAGATTTGTTATTAAGAACACTTATTTTAAATACTCTAAAACCATTTCCGATTCTCTGAAAACACCGAAAATGCTTGAATTTCAATCGTTTACCTTTAAACATTTAATTTATATTATTATTACATCTGATTTTATTTATGAATCAACCAAATACTTGGTTTTTGTTTGAAATAAAATACGTAATTCATTTTAGTTATTATTTTCAATAATAAAAAAATATAATTACCTAAATAAGTAGGTATTCTAACTTTATTTTGTATATTAATAAGTATTTCATACACAGCTGGCATGTTATAAGTCATAATGCTTCTGTTCTGTGATAAAAAACAAATCATCTGTCATAGAATCCATATAACCTTCTCGATCATCATATTTTATAGGTCTGTTCCCGTTTGCATTAGTACTGGGTAAATATCACCCGGTCCCGGTAGAGATTGTTGCTCATTGTACTTTGCAAATGTTACCAACTTTTTTGTTAGTATTGTCTTTCCAGAGCTTCCAGTCTATTTTCATTAGCAGGTGTCTGGACTATTTGAGCCCCAGAAATGGAACTCTGGATAGTTCCTTCATTGTTCCTTCTCTTGTGATAGTATACTGCCCTTGTTCTCCTTGAAGGGGTTTGAGGGGGTATTCCTTGATGTTTGGTATACTTCCTACCTCCTCACAGTACCTTCTCCAAGACTCTCTCTCTCTCTCTCAGATATATTCAGTGCAGTTTTATAACTGGTCCAAATGTTTTTGTAGTCTGGTTTTCTTTTTAATTTCTTCCTTGTTTTTATTCTCTGCGTTTCACGACAGCATGTTCCTTGTAACATTCGTTGTGGTATACAGGAAACTGTGTCATTAAATTACTCCTGTGCCAGCTCTAGATACAGGGATCGTTTGCTCGTTTTTTTTGAATTCCCATACGTTTCTGTGATGATATTGCCCCCTCTATTACAAGGTTTAAGTGTTTTTGGTCGCACAACGAATTAGAATTCACTCACTCCATTTTCTATGCCTACATGCAATAGAAAACAGTTGAGGAAGACTTCCCTAGGTATTGTCGAGATGGTGGACATTGTTCCTCTTATGAGAGAGATTTGGGATGAATGTCACAAATAGAAAAGAAAATCCTCCCATCCCCCCTGGTTTATCTGATACTCTATAAACGTTCATTTTAACTATGTACCTGATGTGGCTCGGCTACAGTCTGATTTGATGTTGAATAAGTACAACGAACCGAGCAAAGAAAATGAAAAATTTATTTTTTGAACAGTAAACACCTCTGAAGTGCTTGACGCGTTAAACAAAATGAAAAGTAATTGTATTGGCTCAGAGGGTATTTCGCTAGTTTCTTTGAAATCGGTCAGTTAATTTTTGATATGCCATATTACATTTATTGTTGATTCTGCCCTAGCTACCAATTACTTTCCTTCAGCCTGGAAGCACGCCATTATCACAGCAATACCCAAAATTTCTCTTCCTACTGAATTTGGGCACCTGAGGACGATAAGCATCCTGCCAACTATGTCGAAAGTGCTAGGGATTATAATGAAACAGCAGATCCCTGAATACGTTTTAAGCAGAGGTATGATCCCTAATATTCAATCGGACTTCAGAGAACACTACAGTACAACCACAACGTTACTCAACTTGGGCGATGAAATTTTCAAATCTTTGGATAATAGTCGATTGGGCTGCTTAACTTTGCTGGATTATAGTAAGGCCTCCGACAGCTTGAATCATGAATTACTTTGCAAAAAACTTTTTTTTTGAATTTGACGAAAAGGCTGTACAATCAATCGAGAACTATTTCTCACAACGGACTCAACGAGTTAAATTAGATAATAAGATGTCGAATGTCTTACCAGTTATTTTTGGTGTGCCACGAGGCTCGATACTAGGGCCATTGTTATTCTCTCTATATATCAGATTTCCATGAATTCACATCTTGCAAAATCTATTATTACGCTGATGATACCCAAATATATAGGTGTGGACATTGAACCGAACACACGTGTGGAAGTCATCTCCTTAATGAATTGATAATTGTAAAGAATTTACGGAACAAAACATCAAGTACTGCATATCAAACGGCTTGGAAATTCATAATGCACCACTTGTGAGTAACCACTATTTGAATCTATCCATAATAACCGAAATATCGAACATTGTTCATTCAAATTGAATCCATACGATACATAAAGTGAATGTGGAACAAAAAATTGATCTCCTAATGAAAAATGTGGCCGAAATAAAAACCGACATACAACAAATACAAATTTCCATGGAGCATATCAGATCCGAAAACAATGATCTAAAGAAAAAAGTCTCTTACCTGGAATCCAAAATAGATTACATGGAGAGGCAGCAGAATGAAAATGATTTAGTTTTTTACGGATTGCATGAAGAGGAACAGGAGGACACACGAAATATAATCGACTCAATCATGGAAATAACTACTACAAATACGGAAGTCAAACTGGAAGAATTTAATATACAGGATGTTTTTCGCCTAGGAGCGAGAAATAATGGAAAAAATCGCCCAATAATATTAAAACTTACCTCTGCCCTAACAAAAAGGCAGATAATACAAAATGCTAGAAAGCTCAAGGGAACTGCTTACGCTATATCGAAAAATTATATCAAAAAGGTTCAAGAAGAAAGAAGGCAACTTATGCCGTTTTCAAAGAAAGCAAAAGAAATTGGGAAGGAAGCACATCTTATACAAAATTATATGATCTTCGATAGTCGAAAATATTCCCTTGAAGAAATTAAACAGGTTGGAGAACTACAAAATTCCCATTCTAAGAGCGACAATGGCAACGTATCATCATTTAACCAACCAGTATCAGCAAGTCAACCGCAATACAACCACACGAGGATCAATACTCGCAGCAATAAGAGGACTGGACCATAGGATCCGGACCCATCACTATGCGAGCCTTTCGTCATTATGCATCACAATGTCCAATCTTTGCGGAATAAAATTGATGAAATTATTTTTTTCTTGATGATTACAAAAAAGAAAATTCTATTCAGGTCATATGTTTTTCAGAACATTGAATGCACAATGACGAAAAAAATCATCATATTCTGAACGATTATCGTTTAATCAATAGTTTTTGTAGAAAACAATTTATACATGGTGGAGTAGCAATTTTTGCGGATTTTTTTTTAAATCTAATACCTGCTAATAATATTGAAATCTCATCAGTAGAGAAAACTTCTGAATTTAGCTTAGGAACTTATAAAAAAGAAAAACTTATAATCGTCTGCTTATATAGGAGCCCACTAGGGGACTTTGATCTATTCAATGATATATTTTCTTAGCTCTTCAACGAAATTTATATGAAATTCAACAAATATAATGTAATAGTGTGTGGAGATTTCAATCTGGATTTTTATTCAGATGATACAAATGTAACTAGTTCCAAAAATACAATAAGATCATTTGACTTAAATATAACAATAAACGAATTCATAAGGGTTACAACAAAATCAGCTACCACTATCGATAACATTCTTGTGAGCACAGAATATGATTACTCCACTGTCACGTTGGATATGAGTGTTTCTGACCACAACGCACAGTTTCTGCTTTTGAATCTCAATAACTCCACTGGAAATCAGCAAACAACAATTGTGCAGAACATATTCCAAAAGTTACCATAAAAAATTTGAACAGCATTTGCAAACTATTGATTGGGCACAGCTATACGCAAATGAAAACACGAATAATGGATATGATCATTTTGAGACTATATTGAAAACTCATTTTGAAAAACCTTTTCCACTGAGGAAAAAAGAATTCAACGAAAAAACAGGTTATAAAGAATGGGTCACAAAAGGTATTCGACAATCTTGCAGAAATAAAAGGTCTCTACTATATCTGAAACGATTTACAACAAATCCTATTATTCTCGAGTAAATACAAAAATACTGTCGAATTCTTAGTAATAAAATTAAGACATCTAAAAATTTGTATCATGAAGAACACTTGAACAAATCTTCAAATAAAATAAAATCGACATGGAATATGGTATCATACTTCACTGGCGAGCAGCATAAAATTGAGAATATTAAATTAACCAATGAAAAAGACAATTTGATAACTGAACCTAGAAAGATCGCAGAAGAATTCAAAAATCAATTTGAGCAAATAAGTACGAAAACAATACCTAACTCAAATGGTCGTACTTCTTCTTCAGAATACTTGCACAATTGCAAATTCAACAACAAAAATTCATTTTTTTTCTCTCCGCTTACCGAAAGTGACATTTAAGAGAGTATAGCTGCTCAAAAACCTGAGTTCTCCACTGGAATAGATAACATACCAATGACTTCAATAAAAAGACACAGTGAGGCCCTGAAAAAGCCACTCGTCTTTTTGTTCAATCTCTCACTCTCTTCTGGTATATTTCCGGATTCATACAAAAAAATCTATCATCATACCTCTCTTTAAAAAAGGCAAGTCCCAATAATTTACGCGGCATTTCATTACTCTCAAGTTTCTCAAAACTATTGGAGTGGAATGTTAACAAACAAATACTATCTTATTTACAACAAATTCTCACAAAATTCGCAATTCGGATTCAGACAAAACTTAAATACTACGGATGCTACTTTCCAAATGATAGAAAAAATACACGAGATTTTGGAATTGAAACAATACCCACTCGGAATTTTCTACGCTCTCTCTGAGGCCTTCGATTGCGTGAATCATAATATACTCTTAGAGAAATTAGTTTGAAATTGGTTTGAATCATACCTATCACGAAAATTAATGTGTGTTAGAGTAAAACATGAAATGTGTCGCTTCATGACTCAGAATATACTCAAATTCAGGCTGGCTCCCACAGGGATCAGTATTAGGTCCGACATAATTTCTCATATATGTAAATGATATTGTTTGTAGCTTTCCCACAGTTACCTTAACACTTTTTGCCGACGACCCAAGTATACTAATTCACGAGAAAAACACTGACTTACTACATCGTCCGAAGAAATAATGGAAGGAGTTTCAGACTGGTTTCTGGCAAACTCAATGTCTCTCAACTTCTCCAAATCGAACAATATATTATTTAGATTATATAAAGATATTGATGATATCACTATACACCCCAATCAAAACTCCATTGATTTCGTGAACTCAACAAAATTACTAGGAATAACCATTGAAAACAAGTTGAACTGGCTAGATCATACTTCTGCACTTCAAGTGAAATTAAGTAGGTTAATTTTTGCGCTACGCACTATTGAGAGAAATACCAACTTCGTGACAACGAAACTAGTCTACTTCGCATATTTTCATAGCATATTACAGTATGGTATAGAATTTTGGGGTACATCCATTTATGCTCCTGAATTATGTATGATCCAGAAAAGGGCTATTCCTATACTATTCGGCTTGAGTTATAGAGACTCTTGTAGAACATTCTTCAGAGACCACAGAATATTCACCTTAGCAAACACTTACATATTTGGAATAAGTATGCTGATACACAAAAATCGATCAACATTATCACTAACTTCAAACAAGCACTCATATCCAACTGTAACCAAGAATACCCTCTGCCAAACTATAATTACAACAGAACTAGGAAGGGGCCACTGTATTCAGGTATCAAAGTATACAACCACCTACCTCCCAACTTGAAATCTCTAAGCAAATATCATTTAGACGATTTTTTCCCAAAAATTAGAATAAGAATAATTTTTTTTTAGGTTTGTATGTATGTATATATGTTTCTTCGTATATATGTATATATGTATTTCAATGTTTTCTTGTCTTTTCTCCTTTTCTCACTCTCGCTTTCATTCACTACACCCTTAGACTTTCTCGATGCTGTATGGTATGTAGAATCTAATATATATTTGTTAAAATATGTAAAAATACCAACTGTAATTTCGATTCTGAGAAATAAACTTATCTATGTATCTATCTACCTATATCGACTCTGAGTCTGAGGACTCAGATATTTGCACTACACAAATCAACATAGATTTGGAAAATCTTTTTAAGATATCCTCCACACGCAATTTGAAATTGAATGCCGCCAAATCATCGGTAATGTTATTCGGCAATCGGAATAAAAGAGCCTTGGTTGAGCAAAACTTCGCCATATCATTTGATCGCGACATTATACTTTTAACCGCGGAATGCAAAAACTTGGGTGTTTGGTTTGATTCTGAGCTCAGATTCTCCAAACATATCTAAATGCTATGTAGTACCTCTTTTGGCACACTGAAACAACTATTTCCTCACAGGCACGTTCTTCCTCAACAAATTAAGGTTAAACTATGTGAAAGCATAATATTTTCAAAATTGTCTTATTGTGACCAGCTTTACGGGTCTGCAATAATGAACTCTAATCTGAACAGGTTACAATTAATCCAAAACTCTTGTGCTCGTTTCTGCAGTGGTCTCAGAAAATACGATCGAATATCTAATAAAATAATAAAATTGGGTTGGTTGAAAATAGATAAAATGTTCAAACTTCACACTCTCACTCTTACGCATAAAATTATAAAAATGGAGAAGCCCCCATATATATTATATATATATATATATATATATATATATATATATATATATATATATATATATATATATATATATATATATGGTAAACTCAGGTTGCTAAAGCATAATTATGTTAATTCTAGGAAAAAACTGCTTCCAAGCTTTATAATGATCTTCCGACTCCTTTTAGGGATTATTCAATAATCAATTTCAAAAGAAGACTCAAACTTTCTGTTTTTTCCGTGGAATCTTAGTCTCACGAACCTTGCCATGTAAACCTAACCTGAATCATGTATTTAATCGTTAGTATTATTATTTAGTAGTGCGTATATATGTATTTAATGTGAATATGTATGTAAATTTATGTGATATGTGTGTGGGTATATTTATTGTATTTATTGCATTGATGTATATTTATTGTTTGTTATATCTATGAAATATTAACCTCTCCCACCACTATTATATTCTGTTCGCATTTGTGTATTTGATCGATTTCTTCTGGTTTTTCTTCAAATTGTTTGTGAAAAATTGGTAAAGTTGAAAAACTGCTCTCAGCTGACATTTCACCATTTCATTTTACATGTGAATAAAGGCGATTTATTATAATTATTATTATGGTAGTAGGGCTACATCCTCATTAACATATTTTGTGGGTGTAAATTTTTATCATTATCTTCGCTGCCTAAATTGAGATAAAATCTACAAAAAATTACTTGCCTCTTCAGATGAGTGCTTGATGGATTGCTAAATTTGGTATATAAATCAGAAATCAGTTTTCACTTGAGACATAGTTTCACTCTGTTCTAATAAGGTAAGAGAATAATTTTCATCTACAACTTCTTTCAATGCGTGTACATTATTCAGTTACTATTTTCGAGATCCGATTTATTTTTGTTACTTGAAAAGATCAGATTCATATAAGATCCAGGGGCCTGCAGTAAGAATTACCAAGTTACTGTCATGACAGATTCAATGAAGTGAACAATCATTCATCCCCTGTTTTCCTGTCCTCAGGGGTCTTTTTTTCCAAAATGAGACCAACTTCGAAGTATACCCCATCTAATTAAAAAAATCTTCAGAATCGGACTACTCTGTGAAAAGTTATGCGTGGTCATACATGAAAAAAATATTTAAAAAATCGAGTCGAATTGAGAAAAGGTACAGTTACTGTGAAAGTAAAGCATTGAGAGTTTCAATATTGTTATATGAGTCTTCAATTGGGTGTAAAATTACCTTTCGAGATATAATTTTTAATATATAATTTCGTATGACATCTGTTAGTTAGATTGTTAAGAGTGAAACGTTTGACTGTGTGCACGTATCGATATAATCGAGGAAAAAAATTTGTATTTCGTGCATAAAATAATTTATTATAATCATAGCGAAGCGCTTTCGACCTTCAGGTCATCATCAGTGCGTACCTGTAAGTAATATTGAGAAAAAAAAAAAAAACAAAATTGATTGATTATGGTTCGATTCTATTCAAAATTGGTATGTGGGGGGTTTTTTGGGTCGAACATCATGATTTTTCTGTCAAAGTCCATGAATTCAAGATGGCGGCTCCAAGATGACGACGAGTTTTGTGATTATAACCCGATTTCAATAAAAATTGGTATGTGGGGGTTTTTGAGTTCGAACATCATGATTTTTCTGTCAAAATCCATGAATTCAAGATAGCAGCTCCAAAATGGCGACGAGTTTCGTGATTATAGCCCAATTTCAATGAAATTTGGTTTGTGGGGGTTTTTGGGGTCGAACATCATGATTTTTCTGTTAAAATCCATGAATTCAAGATGGCAGCTCCAAAATGGCGACGAGTTTTGTGATTACAGCCCAATTTCAATAAAAATTGGTATGTGGGGGTTTTTGGGGTCGAAGATCATAATTTTTCTGTCAAAATCCATGAATTCAACATGGCGGCTCCAAGTTGGCGACGAGTTTCGTGATTATAGCCCAATTTCTATACAATTGGTATGTGGGGTTTTTGGGGAATTTTTAAAACCAACGAGTTTTGTGATTATAACCCAATTTGGGTAGATGATTTGGGTACCAGAACAGAATAGTAATGGAAAACGAACCAGTTCTCTGACAGGTCTGTAGATGACTGGATCCGGAGAAAAACACGAAACTACTAGTAGAACTTCCCAGGAAACAGATACGGAAAAAATACATCGGATAACCTTATTAGAAAAAAAAACTCAAATTCACATTTTTACAATCTAGGCTAGGAAAAATTAGGAAACTTTGTTGCTGTGTTATTAGTGGTTTCATCCACTGGACATGAAAATTATTATATCCACTGAATGTGTCTTCTGGAGATTAGCATGATTATGTCTCAACGTGACGTCGCAACGATAAAACAAGAGTTGTTCTCCCACTGAGACTTTCCAGAGATGTAACGTGTACGAGAAACCCCAAAATATACATTTGCCCTGAATATCGAATATGAGTTATGCGTTATCCAACTGGCACTCGTCAAAAAAATTATCGTCTTATCATTATTTGTTTGCTATATAACTTTTATCTGATGAAAGATAATGCTGTGTGATTGATTGATGAATGATTTTGTAACGATCCTGAATCTGCATTTGCTTGGTTATTCCATTTTGTGTTTCAATAAGGTAAGATAATTATTGATTCTAATTCAAACAAACTTTCACAAGTATTTATTCTATTATAGGTTTGATTTGAGAGATATTCTGTTTGAATATTTTATATTTGATTATTATTTTGTATTCTCGTTATGTGAAGAAAGCATATACAGGGTGTTAGTGAATAAGTGCGACAAATTTCAGGGGGTGATACCGCATGGAAAAATAATGACAGTTTGTTATATAACTTTTGTCCGCAAATGCTTCGTTTTCCGAGATACGGGGGTGTTGAAGTTTTTCTTAAAAACTGACTCTTTATTTATTGCTCTGAAACCGGTCGAGATATGCAAATGAAATTCAGTGAGTTTCGAAGGGTAGTTATTGCGTATTTTTTGACATGCAAATAAGATTATTATGTTCATCATTGGCGCGCATACGGGTAATGATCTCAATTTTTTTAAAGAAAAAATGGTACGCCTCTGAGACATTTCAAATTGAAAGTCATTTTTGAATTTTTAGTTTAATTTGTGACAAAAATCTCTCATGCCTTTTTTCCGTATGTGGCGCCGTTTTTATGCAAAAAAATTAAACATCTTAATGCGTATTTGTCATTACTTTAATACATTATCTAGTAGCGATACCAGTAGGCTACTGTCAACATTCTGTTGAATACGAATATTTCAAGGAAATGTCAAATTAGCGTTACTTCATTTTTGAGCTTTTAGTTTGGTATAACATTAATGATAATAATTAATTAATTTTTCTTTTATCGAAAAGAATGGGAAATTATACAAATGCGGAATTGTTAGACATGCATTTTGTCGAGGTAATGAAAATGGTCGGCAAGCTCAACGATTGTATGCTGAGTTGTATCCAGGACGTAGGGTACCCCATCACACAATATTTGCTCGTCTTCACCAACGTTTGCGCGAAAATGGTACATTTAAGAAACAAACGGCTGACTGCGGGCGCTCTCGAGAAGAAGCAGTTCTTGAGTTAATTGCGGAGTCACCTGAAACCATTTAGGCAAAACGTATCCTCATCGGAAAACAGAATTTGTTTTATAAAACATGGATTGCGGTTACACAAATCCTGCATTATTTCACAGAACTCCACACGGCGATCGGGATCATCATCATTGAGTTGTTGATGTAGTTGTACTTTGTATGGATGGTACTTTTCTGCTTTTGAAATACGTAATACAGAACTTTGGGATATGTCAAGGTCTGCTGCAATTTGTCGTGAAGTATTGTGAGGATTATTCTCGACACCCAATAGAACATCAAGTTTCCCGTTTTTTCTATTTTAGGACGTCCAGCATTCGGAATATGTTTGACTGTTGAACGACTGATAGGTCTATTTGGATACTTCGCATTGAACAAGTCGCATACCTCTTGCTGAGTTCTGTTTCTATCTCCGCATCCAAAAAAAATTAAAATTTCTATGTGTTGGGTTTTACTTAAAGTAGCCATAGTTTACTTTTAGAACCTTTTCACTTATAATTTGTGGAGAATATTTGTTGATATTTCAACTGACATCTATTTGACACTAATTTGCCTATTATGGCATTCATTTGTGATTGTCTTTTGTTTCCATTTTAGACTAGGAAATAGCTAACTATTGATATTTGGGAAGGATCCATTGGTGTAGTAGAGCACTGACTCACTAGTCTGCCAGGGCAGTCTAAGGGATTAGAGCCTTGGCTCAAAAAAGTTAAATTTTGCATTTTTTAACACGCTTTTTATCACTTTTTATTACTTTACTTGTTACTAAATAACTCTTAGAAGTAAATATTCTTAGAAGTAAATATTCACCCACTTCCAATCTTCCGAATAATCTGAAATTTGTCACGCATATCAAGGACCGATGACAATACAG
The DNA here is from genome assembly GCA_018342105.1 of Gonioctena quinquepunctata. NCBI lineage: Eukaryota > Metazoa > Arthropoda > Insecta > Coleoptera > Chrysomelidae > Gonioctena > Gonioctena quinquepunctata. The sequence continues at coordinate 1,066,876 of JAFIRS010000159.1, forward strand.
GAATTTCATAATCATAATGTAATAATAATAAAAATATATTTTTCCAAACGCCAACAATCCTAACTCACCAAATGAAAGTATTTGGTTGCAACAAGATGGTGCACCCCCGCACTATGCACGTGATGTTCGCGAGTTTTTGAATAACTGTTTTCCTAGGAGGTGGATTGGTACTTTGCTAAAAATACATAAGCATTTATTATTGTCTGTATAAAATCTCTACTTACCTAACTCCATCAGCAATATCCGGAACTTGTGCAGGAACACTGTTAGGATTCATTATTGTTATTATTTTTTATTATTTATTATGTACAAAAAACCTGTATACACTCAACAAAAATAATCTTCGCGACACCACACTGTTCAATGTGAAATAGAAAGACGAAATGGAAATAACTGGCTTGCTTTCTATGAGAGAGAGAGAGAGAGAGAGACAGACAGAGAAACACGCGTACGCCGCACGGCTTATAACCATAGCGAAAGTCTCGTTACAACTTTTGGTCTTAATTTATTCCGTCTAGCCCTCTTTCGCAACGCGCGATGAGGAACTACGTTCCAATAAAGTATTATTTATCATAATTGTCTTGACCTCGATTGGGAAAATAGTATGCTCCTTAGTGATCCCTTTCTTTCTACACTCAACTCATAGAAGTCTTCAATAAGTCTTTTCCCATTCAGAAAACCAAAATGAAATGAAAGAAACCATGGACAACACAGGGAATCAAAATGTCCTCGAAGAATATGCGATCCTTACATTAAATACGGAAATTCACTAATAACCTTATTTTCATAAATACCGCAAAATCTATAGAACAGTACTCAAACTAGCAAAAGAAAACCACTTCAAGAATAAAATACATACATCAAATAACAAATTGAAAGAAACATGGTCTATAATAAATTACTTGAAGGAAAAACCTAAAAAAATCATCGATTCAGAAATACCACTGAGTGCAAATTAAATGAATGATTTCTACTGTTCGATTGCCAAAAAGCTTAACGAAAATACTATAGTACTATATGACCCGTTAATACATCTTGAAGATTTTGAAAATGAAAATTATTTGATATTATATGATACAAATATTGATGAATTGTTGGAGGTACTAAAACAAATAGAAAATAAAAAAGCAACTGGCTTTGATGGCATTTCCATGAAAATTTTCGAAAACCTCACTAATAAATCTATCGTTTCGTGATGGTATATTGCCGTCTTTTCTAAAAATGACCATAGTAATCCCATTGCACAAAGGCGGTAATCTAGACAATCCCTCAAATTTTAGATCGACCCTTGCAGAAATAATTGAAAAACTCTCCAAGAAAAGACTCAATGAGTTCCTTAGCACACACAACATCATTTACGCAAATCAATTTGGATTTCAAAATAGGAAGAACACACATGATGCAATTTTTTCCTTTCTGCGTGAGCTTTACTCTGATATAAATGACGGAGATATTGCCGCGGCGGTGTTCTGTGACCTTACGAAAGCTTTCGAATGCGTGGATCACGGAATACTTCTACGGAAGCTTCGCTATTATGGATGTAGAGGAGTAACTTTGAATTGGTTTGAGTCATACCTCACAGGGCGTAGTCAAATAGTAAAAATTAATGAAATTTCAAGGACCACTGAGATAGATTCGGAAGTGCTACAAGGATCGGTTCTTGGACCAATTCGGTTTTCATTATACGTTAATGATCTATCCAATTTTTGGTAAACTAACATTATTTGCAGACGATACTACTATTTTGTGGAGGGGTAAGACCGTTAAAGATCTAAACGAAAAAATATCTCGAGATATAAAAATTGTCAAGTCTCGGTGTAATTCAAACCTTTCATTATTTATTATCACAAAAACGAATATAATCTCCTTCAGATGTACTCTTCTAGATATAACCTTGAAAAATGATATCATTGAGAATAAGGATTGTATCATATTTCTGGGTTTGAATATAGATAAGAAATTGAAGTTCGATATACACATAAAACAATGGAGAAAAAAAATCCTGCCGGTTGCTATGCAGTTAGAGTAATTTCTATTGGAGTATCTACTGCTAAAACTGCATATTATGCTTCGATTGAATCTCATTTGAGGTATGGTATACCCTTCTGGAGAGTGTGTAACTTAAATTTACTTGACTCGGTCCTCAAAATACAAAAAAGAGCAATTAGAAATATTTGTAAAATTGGACCACGTGATTCATGCAGACAACATTTATAGATAAGAAGATACTGACCGTCGTTGCTTTTTTCATCTTGGAAACCGTTTGTCTTGTAAGGAAACATATTCTGAAATTGGAAATGATTTCTTCTCATTATTCCACACGACAAAGCTCAAGAAATAATTAGAAATTATCCCTACCTTCGTCCTCTCTAATCAAAGATCCATTTATTTATAACGGAGTTGAGATGTATAATCATTTGCCAATCGAAGTCAAAGATTCTAATGTTGAAATAGAGAGTTTTAGGGAAAATATAAAAAGACTACTGAGTACAAGACCGTATTATATTTTACAAGAATTTTTTGACGAAAAATTAAAGTTTAAGGGAATATTAAAAAAATTATAATACATGTTCGGCATGACCACCATCTACTTCAATACAACATCTTATTCTTTTTTTGAATGAGCTTCTGACATTTTTCAACATATTTGGAGTTACTGTTTGGAAGGCATTTCTAATCCTCATTTTGATATCATCAGGAGTAGTGGGTGGTGTACTGTATAAAATATCCTTGATATATCTCCATGAAAAAAGTCCGAGGGTGTGAGATCAGGTGATCTCGCTGGCCAGTTATAAGAACCACCTCTCCCTATCCATTCATCTGTAGATTTTCCGTCCAGATAGTTCCTGACAACACGTTTGAAATGTGCCGGAGCATCATCCAATTGAAGCCACATTTTCTGTCTCACATTCAAAGGAATATTTTCCAGAAAATTCCAAAAATCTGTTTTCATGAATCTTAAAATTTCCAATTATGGTGTCTCCTATGATTCCACCGAATGAGTTAACACTCCACCGGTTCTGGCGATCGACGGAAATTAATGTCTGTTTTCGGTGTCATAATAATGAAAGTTATGTCGATTCACCAGACCAGTGTTATGCAAGGTTGATTCGTCTGTGAATAAAATATGTTCATAAAAGTTCATCTCTTCGCCAACTCGTACAAGATACCATAAACAGAAATCTAGCCTGCGTTCAAATTCCCTTCCACACAGATGCAGCTGAATGTGGTATGGATGATATTTGTGTTTTCTAATAATTCTGCTAACACTCGATTGACTTATACCTGTTGCATTAGCACTGGCTCTAGTACTGGTATTAGGATTTTCAATCACATATTGCAGAACTTCGAATTGAGTTCCTGATTCCCAGTCACTGATTTCGATATCTCTCGAAACGTGTACTCGATACTACCGGTTTCTCGAAATCTGGCTAATAATCTCTCAAATACATTTTTATCAGGATGCTCTTGATGTGGGCTTCGATAACTCCTAAAGCACCACATTCAGGTATTTGGAAATATTATATGGTTCGAAAGGAAATGGAAAGGTGAATCTTGTCACGTGGAAAAATATAGGGTGTTCTATTCGAAATAACAAAGTTATTGGAGTTCGAATATGCGGTAAGTATTCCTGATAATATGAAACACACTGTATACTATTGATCGTCTACTCAGGCCACAGTAACTAGCTGGAAGGGATTTGAGTGACCAGACAAAATTTCGTACCCCTGCCATGGCTAATTCCAGTGATATTGAATTTCTTTGACAATGTTACATTTTGTGAAAAAGTTGAATATCTCACAAATGGAGAGAGTTAGGTATAGGGATACCTGGCAAAGTCAGCTTATTTTCTCTGAAGGAATTCAAAAATGCATGAAAATACAGGGTGTTCCATTCAAAAAAATATAACTTTGGTATGTCACGCTGTTTTCAAATACCTTGTATGAAAATCATCATTTTTAAAATATAGTTCAGACCGACATACATAGACTTCTCCGGACCGTTTACTGAAAAAAAAAAATACCATTTGGCCACGAGAGTCCGAGGCGTTCAGCTTGACTCACCCTGTATAGCCTTCATTCCAGAGTTCACGTGTCTATGGTCGCACAACGAATTAGAATTCATCTTACATATACTCACCCTCCATTTTCTATGCCTACATGTAGTAGAAAAAGACCTATATGAAGTTAGCGAGACAACTTCGAAAAAGTTGATAATAGATTATTCCATAATTTGCCGCCTTTTTGTCGCTAATTAGTTGCGAAAAAAAAAATTTGTCGCTCTTTTTTTTTTAAAATATGTGATGTTTCGCTAACTTCATATGAAGTTAGCGAAACAACTTCCGTAATTTCAATTTTTTCACAGTTCCGAAGTATCCATAATTTGCCTCCTTTTTGTCGCTAATTAGTTGCGGAGAAAAAAAATTGTCGCTCTATTTATAAAAAAAAAATTTAATTAAACAACTTCTGTAATATCTATCTGTTCTCAGTTCTGAAGTATCCAGAATCTGCCGGTTTTTTGTCGCTAATTAGTTGCGGAGAGAAAAAACTATTTTCTCAAAAATTATACGATGTTTCAACAACTCCCGTTATTTTTATCTTTTCTCACTTTTTAGGCACAAATTGTTGCTTTTTTTCGATAATTAGTTGTGGAAAGAAAATATTCGTCTATCCTTTCTTTCAAAAATTTGCAATGTTTTGATAACCTTTTATGAAGTTAGCGGGACAACTTCCGTCTTTTTTTATTATTTTAAACGGTCTTATTAAGCTTACAGTTTTGTTTATTTGTGTGGGTTGAATCTAGTAATTGAAATTGTATTCCTTTCCTGTTGAGCTATTAATCTGAAATTTGGTACCCACCTTTAGTTCTGATGACAATACAATTATGTATATTCAGTATCATTGTAAATCCAAGATGGCCGTCGCCACAAAATGGCGGATGACATATTTTGTTCAGCTCCCTCAATATGGGCATCAAATGAAAGGACTGAACCAGTACAAAGATAGTACTCCGTGAAAAAATTTCAAATCGAAGATGGTCGCCACCATAAAATGGCAGATTTCTTTGTTTTTCAATCCCCTCAATATGGGAATCAAATTTTAAAAAAAATTTATCGAAACCATACTGAAACAGGAAGAAGAATTATTGTGTGGGGTATATGAAGTATTCGAAATGGGAGAAGTGGTTCCTAGAAATTGATTATCTAGCAATTTTTTTTAAAATTTATTCAATAATTCATGATTTGTCGAGTTTTACCCATTATAGATATGAGCATAACTTTTTCATACTTTTTAGTCACGATAGATATAAATATAAACATAGCATGGATGCCCGTTTTTGATTTCTCACAGTGTTTTGGTCCTCATATATGTTATATCCAAAAATCCAGGCATTCTACGCAGTAATTCCACAACGCAGTTGCAACATTGTTGCAAGAGCAAATAGGACAAAGCCAAGTCAGCATTCATCCACCTGGGCTCCAGAAGCCGTAAACAAGGCGCAGTTCTGAGTCAGCACCACCGCATCTATAAGAGGACCCCAAGAACCGAAGAGCGTCACTTCTATTCGGCACTTCTATTCCGTTAGTTGTCACATATAATTTCATATCATTTTTGTAAAACAAGTATAAAATAAAGTTTATTTTAAAAAAACCATTTAAGTGAATATCACTATAACAAATTGGCGCAGTCGGTAGGATTTTTCAACACCCTGATTTCAACACCTTGAAATACCAGAGTGGAGGTTTCCAAACCCTTGTGAGAAGAACCCAACGCAAGACGAGAAGACGGTCTCTGGAGCTTTGAGGAAACACGCAGAACGAGGCTCATCCCAAGGTAGCAACGCTCATCCAGCCGGATTTCATCTTCCGTCACCCAGCGAAAGAACAAGAAATTAGCAAGTAAGAAGAACAAGAAAATAGCAAGTAAGAAAATCATCCCAGCACTCCTGAGACTTCCCTGTGGATTAGGAACACCTAGTGAAGCCCCTGACAGAGAAACTCAGCACTCATCCCCAACACCCCTGAAGCTTTGTGGATAGGAACACCTAGTGAAGCCCCTGGCAGAGAACTTCAGAAATCTCACCTGTAAATAACTGTAAGTGACATCGAATCATCTAGTTTTAAATTATTCAATTCACTCATTGAAACTATTTACAATTCTTTTTCAATTTCAATCTCAGAAAAAGTCCTGTTTTGTTAATAGCAAATTGTCCCAATTTTGACCTGTTATACCCTATTTTGACAATTTCACCCATTTTGAAAAGACCCCATTGAAATGTCTGTTTCCGACGATGGCGAACATCATAATGCTGATGTAGGAAATGATCCCGAACTCGAACCATACAAATTATCTGAAATTTTTTCTATCGTCCCTCAGTACGATGGAGATCCAATCTCTTTAAATACTTTCTTAAATGCCTGCGACCATGCCCAACAAATGGCAGTCGGTCAACAAAAACTTTTGTTAACGATTCACATTAGAAATAAATTGAAACAAAAAGCAGCCCAATTGATAAACTCTCGAAATCCTGAAACATATGGCGAAATAAAAACTCTACTTAATGCTCATTTTGGAGATTCAAGAGATCTCACCTCATTAATCCAAGATTTACAGAGAATTAGACAAAATACCGGAGAGAATGCCCTTGCTTTCTTTTCGAGACTTCAAACTCATCATGCAAAATGTTATCTTGCATCCAAAAATCAAATCTAATTCAAATGCAGAAAACTGCTCAATCAAATTTAATTGAATCTATGGTTCTTAACACTTTATTAACTGGTCTTGAATCCAAATTAGGTCAGATAATTCGTGCAAGCGACCCAGTTAACATGCTAGAAGCATCAATTAGAATCAAACGAGAACTTCAATTAACTGTCATTAAGACAAAAAAAAACAGTAATGAAAACACAAAAAACGTCCTTCAACCATTTCAACCAAGAAAAATGAGTAATAAAGACATGATAAATTTAGAAACCAAAATACAAACGTTTCATCATATTCTAGTCAAAATCCACAAAATTCCCAATTTTATCCAAATCAAAACCCAAACTTCAACAGGAATCCAAATTCAAATTTTCCGAGATTCCAAAATTTCCAACAACGATTCCCAAACTCTCGAATGCAATCAACTTCAAACTCACAGCAAAGTCAATTCCAAAGGAATTCATTTCAACAAAATCAATTCCAACCCAGATTAATAAATTCGAATCAAACCCAAGTAAGACCCTCTGTAATTCAAAGAAATCCGAATTATCCATCATACTCTTCGAATCAGAGAACTCATCATTTCAATGAGGATTACAATGAACCTCAATATCAGTCAAATGACTTTTACTTTCAAAACGACTCTCAGTTTCTAGAACTTGATAACAGTAACTATGCATCTTATGATTGCAATTCATCACAACATTATGACGACTCTTTCGAAACATATAATGATTACTTTGATGAAGATCCTGACACATCGGATTTTTATTCACGCCTAGCTATAGACAGTCCTCCTATTTGTCTGAACGAGAAGGAAATAAACAACCTTGTCGACCAAACAAATTTACTCAGATAGAAAACAAAACACGGAAAAAGTCAATTGCACCAATCTAATGGCACCACAATCCCAAAATTCATTCCAAAACTCTCTTCAGAAATTCATTTAAATACAGTAAACGCTAATAATTTATATTATATATTGGATAGTACAGGAAAATTCAAAATTCTTATAGATACCGGAGCAGGAATTTCTATTTTTAAACCCCAAACAGTTGCACATTACCCTTTATATCGTTCTCCCGAAAACTTACCTATTCAAGGAATTTCTAATGAAAAAATCATGATACAAGAATCTGTCATGATTCCTTTTAATGATACAGACCTACATAAAATTTACATTCACGATTTAGATATCGAATTCGACGGACTTCTAGGTTCAGATTTTCTCGAACACTACGATGGCGTAGTTGATATCAAAAATAAAAAATTAATAACGAATTTTAAGGAACTTCCCCTTTTCAAAATTGAAAAAAATATCCCAATTGAAGATCAAAAAATTCCAGAAGAAATTAAAAATATTATTTCAATCGAACCAAGAACTGAACAAATATTTAAATTGAAAAGTAATTTGAAGAATACTGAAGCTATACTGGTAGCTCAAGAAAAGGAAAAAGTTCGACTTCCAAATGCTTTCGTAAAGATAAATGAAAATGGAGAATTTTTTACAACAATTGTAAATATTAATTGTATTTCAAAAACAATTGATTTCTCAGACCTGAAATTAGAACCTGCAACCGACTCTGAAAATATACTGAATTATAATATTTCAGATTTTGAACAAATAAATATACAGACAGACAGACACCAAGAGATAGAAAAACAATTGAGACTTGATCATTTAAATGAAGAAGAAAAAGAACTTACAACTGAAGTATGTTTAAAATTTTCTGACATATTTTATTTAGAAGGAGATCAATTATCTTTTACAAATGAAATCAAACACTCGATCGATACAGGAGATTCCAAACCAACTTTTACAAAATCTTATCGTTATCCTTATGTTCATAAAAATGAAGTAAAAAATCAAATTTCGAAAATGTTAGATCAAAAATTATTCAACCTTCCATTTCACCTTGGTCATCCCAGTATGGGTTGTCCCAAAAAATTAGACGCATCTGGAAAACAAAAATGGCGAGTTGTAATTGATTATAGAAAACTTAACGAAGTAACAGTTGATGACAAATACCCCTTCCAAACATAACTGATCTACTTGACCAACTTGGACAGTGTCAATATTTCACAACCCTCGATTTGGCATCAGGTTTTCACCAAATTGAAGTTGACCCTAAAGATATTTCAAAAACTGCTTTTTCAGTTGAAAATGGACATTACGAATTCCTTCGTACCCCTTTCGGTTTAAAAAATGCCCTAGTACATTTCAGCGCGTAATGGATAATATACTACTTGGTATCCAAAATGAAAGATGTCTGGTATACATGGATGATATTATAGTGTATTCAGCAACCATTCATGAACATATTTCTCGACTGTCCGATATTTTCAAAAGACTACAAAATGCTAACTTAAAAATTCAACCTGATAAATGCGAATTTTTACGAAAAGAAGTCGCTTATCTTGGACACTTAATAACAAAAGACGGAGTAAAACCAAACCCAGAAAAAATTGAATGTATTCAAAATTTTCCACAACCAACTAGTCCCAAAGAAATAAAATCATTTCTAGGATTGACAGGATACTATAGAAGATTTATACCTAATTTCGCAAAAATTTCCAAACCCTTAACACGATTATTACAAAAATATACCTTTCCAATTCACCACAACATGTGTCGATGCTTTCGAAACATTGAAAAACTTTTTAGTTCAAAGTCCTATTCTGATTTATCCCAATTTTAATGACCCATTTATTCTTACGTGTGACGCAAGTAATTTTGCTATTGGATCCATTCTTTCTCAAGGACCTATTGGCAAAGATCTTCCTATTGCTTATGCATCCAGAACCCTATGTCCCGCAGAAACTAAATATTCAACAATTGAACGTGAATTACTAGCTATAGTATGGGCAGTAAAGCACTTCAGACCTTATTTATTTGGTAGAAAATTCATCTTGATCACTGACCACAGACCTTTAACTTGGTTATTTTCCATAAAAGATCCTGGTAGCCGATTAGCTCGATGGCGGCTAAAACTCGAAGAATATTCCTATGAAATAATTTATAAACCTGGCAAAATCAATAAAATGCAGACGCCTTATCTCGCATCAAAATTAATCACTTCAAAGAATGCGCTAAGTTCCATTCTAAAATTTTAATGACAAATGAAGAAAATGAAGAATTATCCGATACTGAAACAGAAATAGCCCTGAAACCATCTTAGAAGAATTAATATTTCCACAGACAACAAAACAAGCTCATTAAACCATTTTTGAAGATATTTTTGAAGACGAACCAGATTTTCGTTATAATAAAATAAATGTTTTAACTAGCAAAACGATCAAAAATAGGAAATACTTTATAATCCCTATACCATACGACCCTAATAATGCCATAGAATATATGTTCAGCTCTCTATATAGAGATCAACATGTTTTCGAACCAACACAAAATTATTATGTCGAAAATAATTCAGATCTTCCCATTCAAGAAATGCTCTCATACATTCTTGCAGACAAGGATGAAATTAAATTTCAAATTTGTCAGAACGTAGTTCAAATCCCAGACCAAGATCAAATTCCTTTGATATTAGATCAATATCACAATGGTAAAGCAAATTTACACCGTGGTATTAATGAAACTTTACGAAGAATTAAAAAGACGTAGAAAAATACATAAAAGAATGTGAAACATGTCATAAAACTAAAATCTGTAGACAAAATTTGAGTAACCCTTTAGTCATTACTGAAACTCCGAAAACCCCTTTCGAAAGAATTAACATCGATCTTTTAGAAATCCCAACAAAAAATTATGCCTTGACTATTAGAGACGAACTTACAAAGTTTACACAAGCTTATCCAATGGAAGATAAAACCGCTAAATCAGTAGTCAATACTCTTTTATTATATTTCCAACATTATGGAACCCCGTTACGAATACATTGTGACAGTGGAAAAGAATTCAATAACCATACCATGAAAGACCTATGTACTTTATATGACATCAAATTAACTTTTTCAAGCATAAATCATCCCAGAGTAATGGAAGCTTAGAAAGATTCCATGCTACACTAATGGAAATGATTAGATCTCAACAAATAGAAAATCCCGATGAACATCCTTTAAATGTACTCCCTATGCTGTTATATGTTATAACATCACGAAAAATAAGACACACGGTTTACCCTTATGAGTTGATCTTCGGACACACCTCTACGACCCCAGAAATCTTATATAATCAAAAGATTTAATCACTAAATACGTTCGAGATTTAAATAACAGAATATCGTATTATTATGAAATTGCGCGAGCGAAAACCAACCGAAGTAAAGAAAAGCCAAAATAAGATATGACAAAGACATAAAACATGAACCCCAGACTACAAAGTTGGAGACAAAGTATACGTTAAAGAGTCTCAAATAGGAAACAAATTACAAAATAAATTTAATGGTCCTTATAAAATTTTGGAACTTTTCCAAAATTCTGCCCTTCTTGAAAATCTTGAAACAAATCAACACTCTAAAATTAATTTTGATAGAATGAAACCTTATTTCGAATAATTCATTTCAGATCGAAATGCTATTCATCGCGGCTTTGATATCACTTGCGACAGCAGCGTTAAGCCAGTTTGCAGTTATCCCGATCAACAACACTATTGGAGTGTACTATCATGAACGATCCTATTTGAAGCTATCAAACGATAAGTGGACGTTGTTAGCCTTTAAAGATAAAACACATATTAAATACTTAAAATCTAATGATATTTTTAGAAACAGATAATCCAAGAATGAACTATTTTTATACAGAAGTTAAAACACATATCAGCCTGCTAACGCAAATTGCTGATTCTTTAAATCTAAAATTAGAAGAAATATACGTTGATACGAAATCAATAAATAAAAGGATTAAAAGAGGATTAATCAACGGTATTGGTACCTTTTGGAAAGCCATTACTGGTAATTTGGATAGTAGTGACGGAGAATATTTTAATGAATGCATTAATAAAATAACCAGAGACGAATATCAATTGGAAAATCTTTTGAAAAACCAAATTTCAGTTACCACTTCAGTAATTAGAAGTTTTAATTCTACTATACAAAATTACAAATAGATGAAGAGACATGAAACAAGCATAGAAAAGAAATTAAAAATCAAATCCTAAGAGAACAAAAGATAGAACAATCATTGAAGCGAAACTTAGAGCTTTAGAGATTTGTGAAACTCTCATGGAAAGTTATTTATACATTGAATCCTATTTGAATGATATTTTGAATTCAATCACTTTCGCAAGACTTAAAATACTTCATACATCAATTATTACCCCTAGAGATTTGGAATATGCTCTTCAAGACATTACCCAATCATTGAAAAGAATAATTTACCACTTCCTGCAAAAACCTCGTCTATTGCTCAATATCTAGATTTAATTGAACTTGAAGCTTTTCAAACAGAAAACAGAGTTATTTTTGTTCTGAAAATTCCTCTAGTGGAACCTGAATTTTACACATCCTTTCAATTATATCCAATCCCATCCTTGATAACAGGACCGGAAAACAAGTAATTTATCTTAATTATACTATTTAAACTAATATTTTTTTTTTCCAACCAATTCAAAATATATTGCGAGAGATGATGATTCTATGTTATATTTTATATTGCAAAATTTAGATGATTGTAAACCTTTAGGAATCAATATGAGAATTTGTTCTGATATTTTACCTTACCCTATAGACAAAGATGCCATATGTGAGGCTCAACTCTTCAGACATTCTATTGAATTACCGAGAACCTGTCAAATGTCTTTACTTTTTGCTAAAGATTATAATGTGTTCAATTTAGACACAAATATTTGGTTAATAACTTTATCAGATCCTTTACCTTTAACAATTACCTGTTCAAACATTGAACCTTTTACTAAAATTATTCAATTGAATTCAATTTTGAAACTTCAACCAGAATGTAATGCTTTTATTGGGAATACCAGAGTACATTCAAAACATATGAATAATATTGAAAATAATGTAACTTATAATAGTCATGCTATTTTAATTCCATTCGAATGCTGTGAACATTTGCCTGAAAAACACAATATGCCAATTTTGAAACCATTAAAATTGAGTAAATTAAATGTTGATGATTTGAATATAGCTCAACATAAATTAAATCAATATTCTGAAGATATTGACAAAATTATTAATGAACCTTTTATCACGAAACATATATCCTGGTTTACATATTTTATAATTATATTGATAATATGTTTGATAATTTTATATATTTTTTGTAAATGCAAAAAACGTTATCCCATGAAAATTGGAATTTTGTCACCAAGAGGAGATGATCAACCCCCAAGACCTCCAGGCCAACGTCAACCCTTTCTAGGTTCTTACCTTCAAGAAGAAGACCTAGTATCCACATCGGCGAAGACGTCGAGGAAGAAGAAAGAATAATCTTGAATTCCGGCCCAAGCAAAACTTCAGTCTAAAAGTTGCTGCATCCAATAGCATCAACTTTTTCAAAAAGATGGGAGCTGTTATATCCAAAAATCCAGGCATTCTACGCAGTAATTCCACAACGCAGTTGCAACATTGTTGCAAGAGCAAATAGGACAAAGCCAAGTCAGCATTCATCCACCTGGGCTCCAGAAGCCGTAAACAAGGCGCAGTTCTGAGTCAGCACCACCGCATCTATAAGAGGACCCCAAGAACCGAAGAGCGTCACTTCTATTCGGCACTTCTATTCCGTTAGTTGTCACATATAATTTCATATCATTTTTGTAAAACAAGTATAAAATAAAGTTTATTTTTAAAAAACCATTTAAGTGAATATCACTATAACATAAATGTCGCCGATTGGTTATTCATATTTATCAGGTGTCGAAAATTGGGGCATCTGATATGCGTTTTCATTTATTTCATTTGAATTATTTCACCATGTTATGATAAGTTTTTCTTGTCTGTTATTGAAATGGAAGTTACAAAGATTCAGAAACTGAATATCGCAAACACGTAAAAATTCCCCTTGAGTTCGAAAAGTATTCGTTTTAGTTTCAAAATGTTATTGTAAATATTGCTCAAATTATCCAGGTCTGTATTTTTGTTTATACTGTTGGTATCATTCTTGATGGAAAACATTTCTTTAAATAACCTTTTATGTAAATTATTCTCTGTGCAGAGTACTTCAAAATGGTTGTAATCCAAAATGTGCTCACTGGAGATGACATTCTCAGCCAGTCCCCAAGTTAATTTCTTTGTATTGCAATCACTTTTATGGGAACTTTCGGCGTCCAGACAAAGTTCTTGATGTTTGTCCAATATATGCTTTGTCACAAGTCTGACGGGGAATTTTGTAAACGACATTTGATTCTTCCATCCTTTTCTAAGGTTTCAATTGGTAAGTTTCAGAGGGGAGACTATTAGTAGTAGTGACGATGCGTTGGGTAATTTTGATATTCTCATTTTTTAAGACATTTATAAGCTTTAACGATTGAAAATATGGTAACAAACAGAAAAAATAAGTGATTGAAACACTTTTGGTTGGGAGGAAAAAAGTAAAATAAAATCACAATGGGGCAAATTATGGATACTCCAGAACTGAGAACAGATAGATATTACATAAGTTGTTTCGCTAACTTCATATGAAGTTAGCGAAACATCGCATATTTTTTTTATAAATAGAGCGACAATTTTTTTTTCTCCGCAACTAATTAGCGACAAGAAGGTGGCAAATTATGGATACTTCGGAACTGTGGAAAAATAGAAATTAAGGAAGTTGTTTCGCTAACTTCATATGAAGTTAGCGAAACATCGCATATTTTAAAAAAAAGAGCAACAATTTTTTTTCTCCGCAATTAATTAGCGACAAAAAGGCGGCAAATTATGGATACTTCGGAACTGTGAAAAAATTGAAATTACGGAAGTTGTTTCGCTAACTTCATATGAAGTTAGCGAAACATCACATATTTAAAAAAAAAAAAGAGCGACAATTTTTTTTTCTTCGCAACTAATTAGCGACAAAAAGGCGGCAAATTATGGAATGACCTATTATCAACTTTTTCGGAGTTGTCTCGCTAACTTCATATAGGTTAGAAAAAGTTGGGGAGGAGTTCCACAGCTGTTGTCGGGGTGGTGGACATTGTAGGCTATATCCTCAATGTAATATTTTTTTGAAGTGTAAATGTTATATCATAATCTACGCTGCTCAAAATATTTGTCCTTGAAACAAAAAAATTGAGATAAAATCAATCAGATGAGTGCTTGATCAAAAAACATTCGAAATCAGTTTTTGCTGTAGTTTCATTCTGTTGTTCTAATAAGGTAAGAGTATAATTTTCATCTACAATTTTTTTCAATGCTTGTACAGTATTCACTAACTATTTTCGAGGACCGTTTTATTTTGGAATTTATTTTTGTTAACATGAAGAGATAATATTCATTTTATTTGATTCAGGGGACTGCAGTGAATAATGACATATATTATGCAACTGTTCAATTAAAGTAAATATTTGTGTCGTTCATATATTCTTTTCGAAGTTTATTCATTGTTATGAATAACTACGATGGCGTATTGTCGCCATCCTACCAGTATATATTTTTATTGAATTCTCAAAATTTTAACTTTTTTTCTAAACATTTTTTGAGAAAATTTTTGAGAGTAAAAGGCGAAATTTTAAGAAAAAATCTCAAAATTTTGAGAAAAAAAGTTAAAATTTTGAGATTTTAATAAAAAAAATACTGGTAAATAACAGTTGTGTTATAGAAAAGACAAATAAAAATAGATGGATTGGCCAGAAACCATGGCGAATTGAATGTGTCATTATGAATATTTCTTTCACTTTTACTATATTGCAAAATGCCAATGTTTCATTCTGGAAGAGATTTTCCAATAATAATTTTTTCACATATACGATTATGAAGAAAAAATTTACCCTATTAATTGAAATAGCAATTGTTTTTTATTGATGGGAATATATTTTTCATGTGAATTTATCAAATTAATCGAAATCGTGGTTATTACGAGATAAATAATTGATAAACGTACCTGATGACAGCAGGAAACTATTGACTTTCTACTTCTCCATTTTATATGGAAAAATGAAAGTCATTAAAAATCTCAATGAAACATTGCTTTCGAATACAAAATAATTTACTTTTTTTTATGAAGAAGAAAAACTCGAAGTCGTCTCCACAATATAATATTAACAATCGATTAAATGAATACCATCGATTAGGTGAACATGTTTCGAACCTCTATAGGTTCATCATCAGCGGATAATAAAAGTTTTATGGAGATGAAAAAATATTTTGTAGGTTAATGATATAAAATTATTTTAATTCCAAAGTTCATAACTTGGACCATATGGAAAGTTGGGATTTCCCTTTCAAGGGCTGTGTCCCATTTTTAAATTTGGGAGGGCTAAATACTTTAGCCGATGCAAAATGAATTGACGACATGAGGAAACAAATTTGTTTCATAATTACTTGTTGCATAATTACAAAGAGTGGCAGTTTGACAGTTCAAATATTTATTTATTTTGAAGTACGTATTGTATTTGATAGGATTATTTTTTGGGTAAATTAAGTAAATATAAATAATTTATTATTTAAATACAAATTGGTACAATAAAAATTACAATTATTATATACTAGGTGTTTTTTTTACTGAGTTATTTTCTGCGCTGGAAACGTGGAAACTGCTCATCGAAGTGCTGGAAATACCGAAGGTGTTATTACTTGAAACTGTATCGTTTTTAAAATTGGATCTCAACTTATTTATTATGTTTTGGTGATGTTGTTCATCTAACTGTAGGTAGGGTTCGATATGATTTCTATTACCATGTCCTGTTATTTTGATAAGTTCTTGTTCCGATGCACCTGCTTTTGCCAGGGCCGGATTCAAAGGTGTGGAAGCCCTGGGGCAACAAAGGCGTGGAGGCCCCTAATTATTTTTCAAAGAAGTTAAACATGTTTTTTCTTTCAAGTGTTTGAATAATTTATTACGGAACAAATCAAATTATTTCAACACAAGCATATGTAGGTATAATAAAATACAAGAAATAACTCTAAATAAATTACAACGATACGATATGATATTTTTCTATTTTTCCATGTGGATGAATTCATTCCTTCAGTATATAATAGTGTGATGATTTACTTTGTGATTGGTTCCGCATATACACATGATTTATCGGATAGAAGATTGATATTAACCATTCATTTTGACAAGAATACGAAACGCGCTTTGGAATGTTTAAAACGAAAAATGAGTGGAAAAACTGATCTTCTGTTTTTATATATTGATTCGTTTGAAAATATGAAGAAAATGTTCATAAAATCAGGTGTGGAATCATCTGCGACTGAAAGATAAACTTCAATCACTATCTTCCATCGTTCAAGATAACCTCTTGTGGGGAATTCATGTTGGAAAGGGAAACATTCTCTATTGAATATTGAATAGAAATATTTTTCTGTAAATTGAGAAATCCACGATAAAAATGAAGTTATTTTTTGTAATATCTAACAGAAACAACTACTTCCCCGGCTAGAGCCACGCTGAACATTTTGCATATAATTCGGTATTTGTTAGGAAATTTTACTTAACGATTTCCATTGTGGGGCCCCTCTCTTGTGGGGGCCCCGGGGCTACAGCCCCGGTTGCCCCCCTCTTAATCCGGCCCTGGCTTTTGCTAATTCTGAAATAGCAGTGGCTCGGTGAGAATGATTTGGGAATGTTTTGTTTGTCATATTTAAATTTGCCAATTCTGCAGACTATTTGGTCCATTTACTAATTTCATGCACTCCAATTGGCATATTTTTGTACCAGCCAAGGGTTTTTTGTTTTCTCCAGTTAGGATTTACTGTCAGAAATAACTGTCAGAAATAACCTAACTGAGAAGGAATCTTTTATTTGGAATCCTATCGAGGTGGGAGATGTTTGGAGTGTTTTTTTCTGTCACTAGGTACCGCCAGTTAAAGTTTATCTTTTCCGGCGTACCTATAGGTGTTATAAGCTCGATGATGGTTTGTTTACGTTGTGTCTCGCTTCAGCCAGAGCTCTTCGGACCTTTGGCTGGTTGACTACTCCGTACTGATGAGGGCCAAGAAGCCTGAAACCGGTATGCGGATTGTTAGGCGAACACGACATAAATTGAACATAATCGAGCTTATCAGAAAGAAACATTTGCGATCAATTTCCATTTATATGGAAGTTTGCATGGATTTTCAGGTGGATATCATTCAACGTTCTGCGTGGTATTTGCCAGGAAAGTAGTTGTTTTTCCCCTGAGATCTACCATTTTGTGATTCAATCTATATTGAATCTTAGTGTGAAATAGACTGTGGTACTTCGATTTTTCAATTTTTATTCACTTTTCACATGGCGTTTTACTTTCACGATATGCTAGTCAGGCTTGCCACTTCCACTGAGAAGGAATCTTTTATTTAGAATCCTATCGAGGTGGGAGATGATTGGAGTGTTTCTTTCTGTCACTAGGTACCGCCAGTTAAAGTTCATCTTTTCCGGCGTACCTATAGGTGTTATAAGCTCGATGATGGTTTGTTAACGTTGTGTCTCGCTTCAGCCAGAGCTCTTCGGACCTTTGGCTGGTTGACTACTCCGTACTGATGAGGGCCAAGAAGCCTGAAACCGGTATGCGGATTGTTAGGCGAACACGACATAAATTGAACATAATCGAGCTTATCAGAAAGAAATATTTGCGATCAATTTCCATTTATATGGAAGTTTGCATGGATTTTCAGGTGAATATCATTCAACGTTCTGCGTGGTATTTGCCAGGAAAGTAGTTGTTTTTCTCCTGAGATCTACCATTTTGTGATTCAATCTATATTGAATCTTAGTGTGAAATAGACTGTGGTACTTCGATTTTTCTATTTTTATTCCCTTTTCACATGGCGTTTTACTTTCACGATATGCTAGTCAGGCTTGCCACTTCCACTGAGAAGGAATCTTTTATTTAGAATCCTATCGAGGTGGGAGATGTTTGGAGTGTTTCTTTCTGTCACTAGGTACCGCCAGTTAAAGTTTATCTTTTCCGGCGTACCTATAGGTGTTATAAGCTCGATGATGGTTTGTTTACGTTGTGTCTCGCTTCAGCCAGAGCTCTTCGGACCTTTGGCTGGTTGACTACTCCGTACTGATGAGGGCCAAGAAGCCTGAAACCGGTATGCGGAATGTTAGGCGAACACGACATAAATTGAACATAATCGAGCTTATCAGAAAGAAACATTTGCGATCCATTTCCATTTATATGGAAGTTTGCATGGATTTTCAGGTGAATATCATTCAACGTTCTGCGTGGTATTTGCCAGGAAAGTAGTTGTTTTTCCCCTGAGATCTACCATTTTGTGATTCAATCTATATTGAATCTTAGTGTGAAATAGACTGTGGTACTTCGATTTTTCTATTTTTATTCCCTTTTCACATGGCGTTTTACTTTCACGATATGCTAGTCAGGCTTGCCACTTCCACTGAGAAGGAATCTTTTATTTGAATCCTATCGAAGTGGGAGATGTTTGGAGTGTTTCTTTCTGTCACTAGGTACCGCCAGTTAAAGTTTATCTTTTCCGGCGTACCTATAGGTGTTATAAGCTCGATGATGGTCTGTTAACGTTGTGTCTCGCTTCAGCCAGAGCTCTTCGGACCTTTGGCTGGTTGACTACTCCGTACTGATGAGGGCCAAGAAGCCTGAAACCGGTATGCGGATTGTTAGGCGAACACGACATAAATTGAACATAATCGAGCTTATCAGAAAGAAACATTTGCGATCAATTTCCATTTATATGGAAGTTTGCATGGATTTTCAGGTGAATATCATTCAACGTTCTGCGTGGTATTTGCCAGGAAAGTAGTTGTTTTTCCCCTGAGATCTACCATTTTGTGATTCAATCTATATTGAATCTTAGTGTGAAATAGACTGTGGTACTTCGATTTTTCTATTTTTATTCCCTTTTCACATGGCGTTTTACTTTCACGATATGCTAGTCAGGCTTGCCACTTCCACTGAGAAGGAATCTTTTATTTAGAATCCTATCGAGGTGGGAGATGTTTGGAGTGTTTCTTTCTGTCACTAGGTACCGCCAGTTAAAGTTTATCTTTTCCGGCGTACCTATAGGTGTTATAAGCTCGATGATGGTCTGTTAACGTTGTGTCTCGCTTCAGCCAGAGCTCTTCGGACCTTTGGCTGGTTGACTACTCCGTACTGATGAGGGCCAAGAAGCCTGAAACCGGTATGCGGATTGTTAGGCGAACACGACATAAATTGAACATAATCGAGGCTTATCGAAAGAAACATTTGCGATCAATTTCCATTTATATGGAAGTTTGCATGGATTTTCAGGTGAATATCATTCAACGTTCTGCGTGGTATTTGCCAGGAAAGTAGTTGTTTTTCCCCCGAGATCTACCATTTTGTGATTCAATCTATATTGAATCTTAGTGTGAAATAGACTGTGGTACTTCGATTTTTCTATTTTTATTCCCTTTTCACATGGCGTTTTACTTTCACGATATGCTAGTCAGGCTTGCCACTTCCACTGAGAAGGAATCTTTTATTTAGAATCCTATCGAGGTGGGAGATGTTTGGAGTGTTTCTTTCTGTCACTAGGTACCGCCAGTTAAAGTTTATCTTTTCCGGCGTACCTATAGGTGTTATAAGCTCGATGATGGTTTGTTAACGTTGTGTCTCGCTTCAGCCAGAGCTCTTCGGACCTTTGGCTGGTTGACTACTCCGTACTGATGAGGGCCAAGAAGCCTGAAACCGGTATGCGGATTGTTAGGCGAACACGACATAAATTGAACATAATCGAGCTTATCAGAAAGAAACATTTGCGATCAATTTCCATTTATATGGAAGTTTGCATGGATTTTCAGGTGAATATCATTCAACGTTCTGCGTGGTATTTGCCAGGAAAGTAGTTGTTTTTCCCCTGAGATCTACCATTTTGTGATTCAATCTATATTGATTCTTAGTGTGAAATAGACTGTGGTACTTCGATTTTTCTATTTTTATTCCCTTTTCACATGGCGTTTTACTTTCACGATATGCTAGTCAGGCTTGCCACTTCCACTGAGAAGGAATCTTTTATTTAGAATCCTATCGAGGTGGGAGATGTTTGGAGTGTTTCTTTCTGTCACTAGGTACCGCCAGTTAAAGTTGATCTTTTCCGGCGTACCTATAGGTGTTATAAGCTCGATGATGGTTTGTTAACGTTGTGTCTCGCTTCAGCCAGAGCTCTTCGGACCTTTGGCTGGTTGACTACTCCGTACTGATGAGGGCCAAGAAGCCTGAAACCGGTATGCGGATTGTTAGGCGAACACGACATAAATTGAACATAATCGAGCTTATCAGAAAGAAACATTTGCGATCAATTTCCATTTATATGGAAGTTTGCATGGATTTTCAGGTGAATATCATTCAACGTTCTGCGTGGTATTTGCCAGGAAAGTAGTTGTTTTTCCCTGAGATCTACCATTTTGTGATTCAATCTATATTGAATCTTGAGTGTGAAATAGACTGTGGTACTTCGATTTTCTATTTTTATTCCCTTTTCACATGGCGTTTTACTTTCACGATATGCTAGTCAGGCTTGCCACTTCCACTGAGAAGGAATCTTTTATTTAGAATCCTATCGAGGTGGGAGATGTTTGGAGTGTTTCTTTCTGTCACTAGGTACCGCCAGTTAAAGTTGATCTTTTCCGGCGTACCTATAGGTGTTATAAGCTCGATGATGGTCTGTTAACGTTGTGTCTCGCTTCAGCCAGAGCTCTTCGGACCTTTGGCTGGTTGACTACTCCGTACTGATGAGGGCCAAGAAGCCTGAAACCGGTATGCGGATTGTTAGGCGAACACGACATAAATTGAACATAATCGAGCTTATCAGAAAGAAACATTTGCGATCAATTTCCATTTATATGGAAGTTTGCATGGATTTTCAGGTGAATATCATTCAACGTTCTGCGTGGTATTTGCCAGGAAAGTAGTTGTTTTTCCCCTGAGATCTACCATTTTGTGATTCAATCTATATTGAATCTTAGTGTGAAATAGACTGTGGTACTTCGATTTTTCTATTTTTATTCCCTTTTCACATGGCGTTTTACTTTCACGATATGCTAGTCAGGCTTGCCACTTCCACTGAGAAGGAATCTTTTATTTAGAATCCTATCGAGGTGGGAGATGTTTGGAGTGTTTCTTTCTGTCACTAGGTACCGCCAGTTAAAGTTTATCTTTTCCGGCGTACCTATAGGTGTTATAAGCTCGATGATGGTTTGTTAACGTTGTGTCTCGCTTCAGCCAGAGCTCTTCGGACCTTTGGCTGGTTGACTACTCCGTACTGATGAGGGCCAAGAAGCCTGAAACCGGTATGCGGATTGTTAGGCGAACACGACATAAATTGAACATAATCGAGCTTATCAGAAAGAAACATTTGCGATCAATTTCCATTTATATGGAAGTTTGCATGGATTTTCAGGTGAATATCATTCAACGTTCTGCGTGGTATTTGCCAGGAAAGTAGTTGTTTTTTTCCCCCTGAGATCTACCATTTTGTGATTCAATCTATATTGAATCTTAGTGTGAAATAGACTGTGGTACTTCGATTTTTCTATTTTTAATAACCTATCTGTTTTAATATTGATGTTTTCGCTTCTTTTTATCATTAGTTCATCTAGAAGTCTCACTGGACAACAACTTACTTCATTATGGTTGGGCCGTTAATTAATAGCACACGGTTTTGCTCCTCCCTGTGTGGTTTTGGTAAAAATAGGATTAAATTGTTTTCTACCAGTTGGAGTATTATCGTTTCCAGTTGCCTTTTGGAAATAATGAGTCAAGCATGACGCTCCTTCATTTCCTTTCCACGCAAATTATACAGAAGCAATAAAGAATTTTTTTATTCGTAACCCTTCCGGTGTATTTTCATCCCACGCCTCTATCATTGCTATGTTCTCGGTACCTTTAGATACTGATGCACTAACCTTTCACTTGTCCAGTAACATTTGAAGTTCCCTTCTTTCTGAATTTCTTGCGTTTCGTGCGGCTAATAATATGGGGCTAGAGAATGGATCCACATCGTTTCAACCACATTTTCTTTATAATTTTCTCCATTACCTTTTCGCATATTGAAAGCCCAATCTTTCGGAATGGATGCTATCATTTCAGTGGAAATTGATTCATTTAGTACATAGTTTCTTTCACATACTTTTTTGTTTTAGCTGTATTATGAGGCTCAGGATTTTGTATACTTTCGTCTATTGCATTTAATGATAAATCTCCGAATCGACTAATTCTTGAACAATTATTGATAAATGTCAAAATTTGACGGTCCTGTTAGTTTGTGTATCTCAGTTTGTGTATTGTTGTATATTGATGTCGATGTGGTTACTACGGAAATGAAATTATTGTAATATTTTCGAATGGTGGAGCTACTCTATGTATAATCAGGTTTTATCGAAATTATACAAGGTAAATTAACTGAATTGAACGTTCTGATTGGTTGAAAATTACACGAAAAAATAATAAACTTTTTTATTCAATTAGTTTTAGATTTGTATGCAGTTATTTACCTTGATCAAAAAATGTAAAAGTTTTCTAAGAACATCTTTGGAATGCTGTATGGGTATTTAAGTCCCCGAAAATCCGTTGTTTCATTTGTGGATAAGACTCTCCCTCCTTCCTTAAAATTCTACAAAATCCACTTGAAGTAACAATTAATTACTTTTTCAATGTTATTTATTCATAGATAGACGTTTGAGATTATAATATAAAATGACAAACAAAACATAAATCTGTAAAATATTAGTACTGAGGATAATTTATAAAGTTTGTTTTTTTCAGAAAAACCAGAATGAAATTTTTTGCCATTTTCGCAGCTGTTGTGCTGGCTGTTGCTAACGCTTCCACCGACAAGGAGCAATGGGTGGCTTTTAAGGTACGTGTTTTTCTCGAAATTGGAAATGTTATCTGATTTTTTTTCCAAAATAAGCTTTTTGTTCCTTTTGGGTTTTCTCACCCAAAAACATTAATATAAACTTTTCTTAGAAATGAAGGATAAAAATTAATACCTAACAAAATGATCAGTGTTTATCATTTGAAAAGTAAAACTGTTTTGGTAATAGTGTTAAACAGTTTTAAAAACCGTTACATAAAATGGATTTCTTTGGTTAACAATTTTGAATCTTCCGACCGATATTGATATATTTAGAAATATGTGTTTTGTGGCTTGAATTCCCTGCTAATATTTGGTAATTTTTCTCGGAAACAAGTGCAAAATACATGAAACGAAACATGTTTCGAATACTGAAATGTTCATCTTCAGTTGAGAGGTTAAACATATTTTGATAGGGGGTAACTGTAATGAAGAGAAAGTGGAGGTTATTGATAATACTATGCAAGTCCTGAGATTAAAAATACTCACTTTTATGAAGAAAAAGTTAACAAACAACTCAATGAATTGATAATATTGTATGGATGATTTTCTTTTGAATCTGAGCTCAGATCCCTAATATAAGCCACATCAAGCGATTAATTTTTCAGATCTAAGTGAAAAAAGCGACTAAGTGGGACTTCGGCTCCTGCGCAGAGGGTTCCGTAAAGTTTGTAAAATGGATTTATAGACAAAGGACTTTCGTTACGATTTTTCTGTAAACGTAAATTAATGCATTATATTTACTGATATGCTATGTGAAAAAATGAAAAAAATATTTCGTTCCATATGAAATAATACTCCACATAATACAGGGTTATTCATTGGGAGATGCGCATACAGTAAGGGTAGATGGAGGAAACCGAAGTGCTTCTAAATAACCTTTATTTTATGGGTTCATCGTTCTTCATAACCAATATACAGGATGATTTATTATTTTCCCCATTTTTTCAATTAATCATAACTTATGAACCACCCCAGAAATTTTTGTAATATTTGGTTCGTATGTTCTTTGTCCACAGTGGTGACGATTAACATGATAAAAAAAAAAGTCGTATTCCAGGTCCGGCCTTAAAAAAATTAATAAGTAAGTTTTGAGTCGAAACAACACCCTGTATACATAATTAAAAATTTTATTTACAAATTTGGAAAGAGCAGAAAAAATAAGTAGGACTGAATGTATTTGGTGGTTCCGCATACAACTTTTTTACTTATTAACTTCGATAATGAGGTGGCAGAAAATTATTTTTTTCCCCAAATGATACTTTTCCATCTCTAATCCATAAAATCATCAACTATTTCTTATTCTCCTAATTTCTGGATCCCAACCTTATTGAAAAACGGGAGGACATGTCCGTATTTGAGACAAATTATTATTATCAATGACTAACTTTCAAACACCCTGTATGCGTAAAAAAATTATCATAACATTTGTTCATTGCGCTACATTTGAAAAAATATATAAAAAAGAGGAAAAATACCCATTCCGAAAAAAGCATAACTTTATTTTAAACAAAAATAACGTTGCAACAAATCTACATTTTAAAGGTTAAACATAACAGAAAATAAAAAAAATAGAATTTTCTTTATCCGCGTCAATTTTTTTTTCAGCTAGAGCATGATCATTTTTCGACTCTTCTGATGCATTCTTGATAATAATAATAAAATCAAGCGTTTTGTTTAATTTAGTGAATAATACACATTCTTTGTGTATAACTCTTTTCGTTTAACTTAATACAATTTGTTGCAACGTTATTTTTATCTAAAATAAAGTTATGCTTTTTTTCCCAAATGTAGCGCAATCAACAAAGGTTATGATAATTTATTTACGCATACAGGGTGTTTGAAAGTTAGCCATAATAATAATTTGTCCCAAATACGGACATGTCCTCTCGTTTTTCAATAATGTTGGGATATAGAAATTAGGAGAATAAGAAATAGTTGATGATTTAATGGATTAAAGCTGAGAAAGTACCAGAAGTACCAGAAGGAAAAAAAAAATGTGCCACCTCATTACCGAAACACCAAGATTTGACCCAAGTTGATAAGTAAAAAATTTTTATGCGGAAACACCAAATACATTCAGTCTTACTCATTTTTCTCTGCTCTTTCCCAATTTGTAAATCAAATTTAAAAATATTGATATACAGGGTGTTGTTTCGACTCGAAACCTACTTATTAATTTTTTTAAGACCGGACCTGGGATAAGACTTTTTTATTATGTTAATCGACACCACTGTGGACAAGGAACATAAGAACCAAATATTACAAAAATGTATAGGGTGGTTCATAAGTTATGATCAATTGAACAAATGGAGAAATTAATAAATCACCCTGTATCTTGGTTATGAAGAAAGATAAATCCATAGAATATAGGTTATTTGAAAGCACTTTGGTGTCCTCCATCTACCCTCACTGTATGCGCATTTCCCAATGACTAACCCTGTATATAAGATCTAGTAGCCAATTTGCTCCCTCTTCCCAAATTTAATTTTTTTGTACGATTCTCCGGTTTTTATTTTCTTCTAACAGTTTAAGGGAAATGGTCAGGTAACTGCTTTTTCTCATATTTCAATTATTATGGTAGTCGAAAAATCAACTTTCAATCCGATATATCCAAGGGTTTTATACACAAGACAAAACATACCGAACTGTCTTCATTTTCACACCAAAAATAGTTCGTGTTTTGTAATAAATGTCCCGTTTCTTGGATTTATCAAGCCTGTTAACGACACAAGTATTTCGAAAAGCCATTGAAACATAGAAGTTATGCAGAAGGCAAATACAGACAAATGAGAGAAATTCCCTTATGGTGACACTGTACATGAGACAAATCTCAATATGTCTATTTTTATAGCAAACCCATGGTAAAACCTACAAAAGTCTGGTAGAAGAAAAAACCCGCTACGCAATCTTCCAGAGCAACCTCAGAAAAATCGCAGAACACAATGCCAAATACGACAACGGAGAAGAGACCTACTTTTTGGGTGTCAACAAGTTCGCTGACATGACCTCCGGAGAGTTCAGTGCCATGCTCAATTTGCAGGTAGAAACCAAACCAAAACTGAACGCAACTCGCCATGTTTTCGCGAAAGATTTGGAAGTGCCAGACTCCATCGACTGGACAGAGAAAGGAGCAGTTTTGGATGTCAAAAATCAAGGAAGCTGTGCATCATGCTGGGCTTTCAGTGCCGTGAGTATTTCTTTGAATTATTTAAGTCAAAACCTTCCAAGAATGATTACCTATTTTAAACCACTTCTCAGTATCTTACATGATTTGTTAACTAATGGTTTTTACTATGAAACATAGAATAAATTCACTTATATCAAATCACGTTTTTAATCCTGTGGAACTTAAGAATTTATAGTAGCCCAGTCGGCAGGGCTTCTCATTCTGCATGAGATTACAGTAGCGATTTTTTTTCACATGATAGTGGGATAGGTCCTGAGTATAACTCTGAGTTGGCGCGGCACGTGGGAGTGTGCCATATTTTGTCATATATCTCCTAAACGGTTTGTCGGACGCGAAAAATACAGGAGATAATTTTTTTAGATAATCAAATGTTTTTTCATTATGTCCCGATAATTTTTTCTGTTAAATCAATATTATTGCGAATTTTTGAGTCAAAGCTGGATTGCCTTTTTCTGCGGAAAATAGTCATATTGAAAATTGTAGAACGGAAAATTGTCTACATTCCTGTTTTCCTCATTTGTTTTACCAATATTTTTCTGTTGCCCTTTCTTCTCCCACGACCTTCGATTTTTCCTTTTGAAAACTCTTGCCGTAGAAAAGAATGACTCATCAGTCCATAATATTTTAGTTAAATAATCGGGATCTTCTTTCAAATTTAATTTCGAATCATGTGTTGGCAAAATTCCAGCCTTTCCTCTTATGAGTCTCTGTTAAAACTTGTATGGGACTAACTGACAATTACAGATTATCGGAACGTCAAAATGTGATTTGTGTTCCATAGCCACTTTGATAAATTATTGTTATTGAACCGAGAAGATACTTGAACTTTTTTCAACTGAATTATTGTGTTCGTATTGGTTATACACAAAGAGAGTTGATATGGATGGATACCCCATCGATGGTACTTTCGAATGACTTCAGAGTACCATTATGGTACCATTTGAAAAATTTTAGTTTCGGGTAAAACAACGTTCTGTTTTTCTTTTTTGGCACATATTTCGAACCACAATACTATTTTAATAAAAAATGCGATAGTGTATCATTATTTTGATTATTTGGAATAATTTTAGGGTGTCCATGGCTCCCTAGATCAAAAAA